>CAVNYN010220934.1:94788-117033 GCA_963692815.1 Nyctanthes arbor-tristis
AATCTCATTTTTTTCATTTTCAAGCCCCCCCCCCCCCCCCCAATAACTACACGACACATCAGGCTGGTTACATTAGTCATACCAGGCACAAATGCAGATAGAACCACATCCCTTTCCTAATTCCTTTACTGGCTGAGAACGAATTTATATCCTCTCAACAGGAAATATTACGAACATATACATTCTATCCCTACTTTGGTACATTGGAAACAAGATCGTCCTGCACATAAAATTGAACTGCAGTATGGACCATGATGCAGAGGCCACCCTTCAGTCCAGACTCCGAAGCGCTCTCATGATTCGCGGTACTTTGTCAAGTCAAATGTCAATGTCCTCGAGCAGCTAGACAAAAGAATTTTAGCAATTTCTGTAAGCAACATAATTGACAATAAAAGCTTGTACCTATAGGATATCATTAAATGAAACTAGCAGGACAAACATTTCTAACCTTCTTTCTGAATCCCTATAAACACCAACCAAAGCTTCGGCTTTGTCGTAGAAGTTGTCCTTGAGAGAAATCACGATACTTTGAAAACCACAACCAAATTGATCATCCCGGTTCAGCCTTGCACCTTCACATGATTTTGATCGGATAAAACCAGCAACTTTGGCAACATTTAAATTATCTAATGCAGCGTCCACTTCATCCAATATGAAAAAGGGCGATGGCCTAAAACTGAAAATTCCCAGGAGAAAAGGTGTGAAGCTAAATTCTTCAAATACATCTAATGAAAATGCCAAGCACAAACACAATAAATCATCCAAGTAGAAGATTACTAAATGGGAGTAGTTCATAGACCTCATTACAAGTTGATAATGATACCAAATCCTAAATGCATGACATTAACATAGCACTCATGTTGTAAGGCAAGTCTGACATCAGCCCAAAAACTGAGATACATGGAAGAAATTAAAGCAACGGGAACAAGTAAAACGCAAAAAATTCTACATATTCGGCAAAAGTCATCGATTTTTCAGACCTTGGAAAGCACAGTGCAGCATGGGGACTTGATTACATAATAAAGGAATCTCATGTTTACAAACCATTTCTATTTTAAAATAGAATCTGGTAAACCAATCACATCTACATATTTCATGGGATCCACCTGTAACACGCAAATCCCCACCATTTATTTCCATAAAAATCATTTCTACTTTTAAATAAAAATAGTTTGCCAATGGGGCATAAAAAATAATGGTTACTGGGGAGGCAAATTATTCTGGACAGGGATATGCATCTCAACAAACGCAATAGAAACCAGAAATATAATCAACATATAGCATAGGTTCAAAATTACTGCACATCTGAAAAGTATTGCTCCCTCAGCTTTCTTCTGATTGCTGCTTTACATACCTATGAATTGAAAATAACAAGGCAAGTGCAGCAACAGTCTTCTCTCCACCTGACAGCTGGGACATATCACGGTATCGCTTTGTCGGGGGCATAGCACTGTACTTGATGCCATATAAGTAAGGCTCATCAGGATTCTCCAAGTTCAGATATGCTGTTCCACCCACAGCATGTGTGCCACTAATTCCACCCACAGAGTGGGCATTGCTTTTCGTGAGTTCATTGTAAATTTTGTCAATGTTGCCAGAGATGTGGTCAAAAGCTCTCATAAACAATTCATGCCTGTATTCAAGTTTGAACTTAGCAAACAGTCTGACAACAAATGCTCTTAAGAAAATTCAGAATTCGAAAATTAGAAAAAGTCTAGAGAGATATCCAAGAATCAAAAGCTGTCCAATCTATTTATAAAGGTTAAAACCTAAACTAAGGGAATAAAAGGAATCCTAATTGAAGGAAAATAATTTTGGTTAAATTAAATAATGAATGAAATCAGAATTCAACAGAAACGAGAATAAAAGAAATAATTGAAAATCCAAATTAAATTAATTTTTGTTCATCTGGGCAAATGAGGCCTAGCCCATTTGGTTAGGCGGCTAGGACGCGGCCTGTTCCAGGTTCGATTCCCCTGATACTTATTGTAGATTTATTTCTACCTACTGTAGATTTCTTTGCCCTGTCCTTTAGTAGGACTTATATCTGTATGCATTTGTACTGCTAAAATGCAAATTGTAATTGTACCTTTAAATTTAAAATAATAAAAAAAAAAACTGTTTATCTGGAATATACTGTACATGCTGCACCACATTCAGTTGATGATTTAAGGAGGACAGAAGGAAGATACACTGTTGAAGCAAAATCACAGCAAGAGATAAATAATTGCTATGGCCAAACGTGTATGAGCATAAAGACTAGGATGCCAAGTATCATAAAGATAAAAGCAAAAGCCATATCATAAAGTTAAAAGCAAGAGCCATATGTCACGCTAGGAAATAAGATTGTCATTATTAGATGGGGACTCAAGACAATTATAAGGAAAATGTGGCCACAACTGACAACTTTCCTGCCTGTGTTCCTCATGTTTCCCGAGGGTAGAAGAAAATATACAAATTATAACCCTCATCATCTAATGAACAAGGAACCATTTCAAAGAGAGATTTTTGCCTGGATGAAATTTCTAGATTTTCTAAAACTTACTGGCAAAGTAAAATCATTTAGAGCCTGTTTGGTTCGATTTATAAAGTCAATTTATAAAGGGAATTTATAAAGAGTGAAAATGAGTAGTTGAGATTTAATTAAAATTTAAAATGTGTGGTGATTGTTGAGTAGTTGTCAAATCAATAGTAGGTGAATTTATAAATGAAAAAAATAAATAATGCCAAACAAGTCCTTAATTGAAACCTAGCAATTCAAGGTTCGATTACCTCGATTACCAGTCATTGCAAGACGCACACCATCTAATCAAAGATTTAAGACTGGTTTTCAAAGTCAACTGTCTTTTTTATCCCTGTTTAATGCTTTGATCTGGTGAAATAAGTTGGCCTTACCTGATACCAAAAGAGAGAGAACCAAGCCCTCACACAGAATGCGAAAAGAATAAGATAGTACTTAACATCAAATGATTCTAAATGATTGCACTCAAGGCACTTATGGCATATGAGATGATTATTTGGGATTAAATTTCAAACTAGAGGGATTTTAGAATACTGGGACCAGGAAAGTTGATTTCAAGAGATCCAACTAAAATTCTTTACAGGTCTAATCAGCCAATCTCAGATGTTAGGCAATCCCATAATAACAACAGGTTATGTGATGGAGATCTAGAATAACAGTTAGTTATAATTATAGTTTAATTAAATTTATCATTATGTTCTACATTGACTAAGGTTTGCTATTCCTTTTTAAAGTAGGACGGAGAAAATAACAAAAAATTTGTCACTTCCTCCGTCCCACAAAGATAGTCCAGTAGTTATTTTCACATAAATTAAGAAACGATAGTTAATATAGTTAAAACATTAAACTTTACCTTATTTTTCCACATATACCTTATATCTCAATAATTGTTTGAAATACTTTCAATGTATACGTAGTTGAATAACAATAATTAATTAATGACACATATCGAAATGAAAAATTAAATACATGTTCAATATAGTAAGTAGACTATCTTTTTGGGACGGAGGGAGTATGTTCTACTTTGACTAAGGTTTGCTATTCCTTTATAAATTAGGATTTTAATTGTTTCCTTTACTAGTTTTGTTTCCTAAATGGGGTTCTTCCCTTAATAATCATAGGATTAGGTATATTTTGAACCCAATAAATATAGGACTTACTCATTGTATTCCATAACCTTGCTATTGTGAATACAAATTAATTTTCAAGACAACTCTTGATTTCTCATCAACTTGTGAGTTGTTGCAAGAACTTGCAAGTTCTTGTGTTGGAGATAAACCTAATCCTACGATAATCAAGGAAAGAACCCAATTTAGGAAACAAATCTAGTAAAGAAAACAATTAAAATCTTAATTTAAGAGCTTGTTCTTGGTAGCTTTACGTAAAGCAATAAATTTATCAAATCAATATTAAACACATATTCTCAAAAAAAAATATATATATATATATATATAATAACAAGATAAAAAATAAATAAATAAATAATAAAAACCAAATTTTCCCATTTCCCAATAATCTTTCTTTACATTTTCACCACACATTTTCCTATAAATCTAATTTTCTTTTACATAAAGCTCCCAAGAACAAGCTCTTAAAAGGAATAGCAAACTCCAGCCAAAGAAGAACATCATAATAAAATTTTTTTTTTTTTTTTTGAAGGGCAAACATAATAATAAATTTAAATAAACTATAATTAATTATTCTTCTAGATCTCCATCAGGATGATTAATGGCTAAATGGAGTTTACTCCAACCAAAAGCCAACATCATTTTCTGGTCTTATTAGGTCCATTGAGTTCTGGAATTACAAATCCTATGATGAACAGTTATGATTATCAAGACTATGAAAGCCAATCTCTGGAAGTGGTAGAGTACCTCATCTGCTTAACTCTGTTATATTCAGCAGTGACTCTGTTCTGCTCATCTCTGGCTGCTTCCCATTCTTTCGAAGCTGCTTTATCCTTCTCCAGAATAGCATCATACTGATCCAATGCCTTCAAATTCGGAGCTGTTCTTTCAATTTCGGACATCAAGGCAGCAATTTTCTGTGTGAATTCCACCTCAATCTTCTCCCTTTCAGATGGTTTTGATTTCTGCTGAAGAGATCTACTTAGTTTGCTGAAATCAAAAACTGGATCTGGGGACGACTCAGTAGGGTCGGGAACTCTTGGAATTTCAATGTGTTCTAATTCGCATTTCTCGAGTATCTCTTGCCTTCTCATATTCAGCTGCTCAATCAAGGCCTCCTGCAGAATCAAAAGAGATGTTAGCTTTTACCGCATTAGTTTCTTCTTGAAAACATCTAACTTGGCACTGAGGAGATGTTAGTGGAAGATCATCAGCTGATGATATCCAAAAGTTCAGAAACATCATCTTCCAATTGAATATCTATTACAGCTTACCTTCGATTTAATTTGACGATTGTGCTTGCTAATATTTGTTGTAGCAGCTGATTTCTTTCTCTCCCATTCTTGAATATCCCTTTCACATGCTTCTGATTTTGACTTCCACTCTAAAGAGGGACATAATTGACCGTTAGCATTATCATGTTTAACTTTTCAGATGACCAAAAGTAGAAAGCTGGAATTTGATAACGAAAACTGGAGAATAATAGCATCAAAATAAGTATGTATGAAATGATGAATGAAAAAAAGCATAATGATACCATTAATTTGACAGCTACTCAATTACAACCAAATATTTTTAAATCAAATCAATCTGTACCGCTCATTTTACCTCATTATTATAATGAAAATCAAACATCGCTTTAGGACTTGTTCTTTGGAGCTAAAATTTTAGCTTTTCTGTTAGAGGGAATTGGTTTTTTGAAATATGTGATTGAGAAGTGTAGAGAGATTATAGCGAAATGTGAAAAATAATAGTTTTAAGAGAATATGTGGTTAGTATTGGTTTGAATTGTTGAATTTTGTGTTAGTGAAAAAATAAGCTGGGGAGAACGAGGCATAAATCAGGTCAACTAATATAGAATTAGCATGATGACCTAATCGAAGGATGTGCCACTTTAAAAGAACACAAATATTTTGTCGCCCCCTGATGCACCATAAAGTAAAATGAACAACTTGTTTAATGTTTTGAAGAATTGTAGAGTTATGGTCATACTTAGATAAATTTTTGTTTACCTAGAGTTTTTAAAATGGAGCTCATGCTGAATGTTGTACAATTAAACCCCTACGTGTGTGTGTGTGTGTGTGAGATCGGAAGAGCGTGGGGAGAGCGTGAGTGGAGATTAAGAAGAATGAACTTTAAAAGTACCTAATACTTCTTCTTTCAAACTTTCAATCTCAGAGCTTGCTGCCTCCATCGCTGACTTCCGTTCCTTCTGACTCTTCTCAACCTCTTTCAAAGCATCTTTTAAGTTAGAGAGTGTTGATTCCAGTTTAGTGATCCGTGATCCCACATCTCGTTTCTGTTCATACTCTAACCTGACCACATATAATATGGATGAAGAGATTAAGGAAGCATCAACATTTCCCCACTACAATAAGACAGCAACAGTAAGAAAGATGTTTTAAGCTTTGGAAATACATATAAAATTGTGTATCAAATCCATTCAATATTTAGCACTTAATCCAGAGGTAACAGCATTTAGTTCTTATCTATTTTTCCCTGGGTTTATATCACAATTTCAAAATGAAAGCATACGAAGTTTTCCGAACTGTTCCTTAGTTGAGAGCGTGTTATGGGAAAAAGATAAATTGGGAAAATAAATACTTGTCAGAATACAAAATAATAAAGAGTGGATAACAATCAGACAGAAGGCGTGAGGGATGGGGGAATGTGTTGTCTTAGAGCTGTGAATGGGTTTACCATGATTGAAACTGAAAGAGGAAAAATATAATAATAACAAGTAAAAGCATCTCACCAGTGGTTCGGGTACCAATTCCCAAACAGGAAAGAAAATAAAAGGCTTCATATTCAGTAATATCTATAAACTGAAGTTAAAATAGAAATTTAGAAGCACTGATCAGAGTCTAATAGGACTCCAGTCTCCAGGTTGCCAAAACAAATATTTTTGCTATTATCACCATGAAATTCTAAGAGCTTGTTTTTTGGAACTCTATCAAAAGCAAAAATTTATCAAATCAATACCACCCACACCCACACCCACACCCACACCCCCACCCACACACACAAAAACACAAGATCACACTTCCCAGTAATCATTCTTTATATTACCACCACACATCCTCCTAGAAATCTAAATCTCTTTTATATAAAGCTCCCAAGAAGAAGCTCAAAATTTGGTAGCAGTGTAACAAAGAAAAAAGGCTTCCAAAAAGAACAATATGGAATTTTTGTAAAATTTAAATTTCACCAATGGTTCAGTCCTTATCCCAGAGAAACTACTAAATTCAAAAAGCGTTGAAACCAAGCAGCTTTAGATATATCCCGCAACTAGAAAGACACAGACTTCAATAGTTTATGAAAGATATCAAAAATTCAAAATACAGATCCATAGGTGATTTTAGTTGACAATGACAACTATTAACAGTCTAAAAGAGCATTGCAGGACAGTTGACAGATTGAGACCCGTACATACAGAAATAAAAGTAAATTGTGAGAGTAAGTACTGGTATTTCAGCTTTGATTGCTGATTATGTAAGCTGAGCCTTTCTTCAGCCATTTTCTCATTAGCCTTGAGATGGTATTCCTCATATTCACGAATGTTTGCCACCCCAACAGATTCACTAAATTTCTTGTAGATTCTGTCAACTATATCGTTGATCCTCTCTTCCAAAGACAGGATCTTAGAATTCCTTGTGGAGATGATGTTTTCCAACTGCAAAAACCTAATCTAAATTAGGTATCCCAGAACTGGTAATAACAACAGAAGGACCAAAAAACAAAACCTTCTGAATTTCAGGCTTGACATGGATTATTTCCCCTTCAATGTTGCTCTTCTCCTCCTTCAACTTGACCAGCTTGTCCTCAATACTTTTCTGCACCATATATATTTTTGTAAGTCCAAGTGCAGAGAACTTCTTAGATCAAACTTCAAAGAGCATGGACACAAAATAAGCCCCTGTTTGATCCTTTTTATCAAAATACATTATAATCCCACCTATCACTGATTTGACTACTGATTTGACAACTACTCATTTATAACCACAAATTTCAAACTTTTATTAAATCTACACTACTTATTTCACCTCTTTATAATTTCTCTTTATAAATCAACTACCATAAATTGAAGGAAACAGGCACTAATTAGTTAGGTAAAAGATTATAAAAGAAACAATGGGCAGGATGTACAGCTGAATGATTTTAAATAAAGGGTTACTTTTCCAAAGCTCTTAGTAGCTATAGTTGAATCCACATTGTAAGAGCATTAATTAAGGGTATTAAGAAAAAAGATAGAAACACAAATGATGTACTTCAATTTAGATAACAATCGAAATGTATGCCATTAGCATCAACTACGAGTTGGCCAAGCAAACATGTTGCTGGAATCCAACTATAACAAAGCTCGGCTGCCGCTCAATTACAGTTCTCTAAACTTTATGGTGGGGACGATTTCTCAAACCATGGCCATGCTACAAGCTTTCATACATCTTTTCCAATTTCTTTGTATCATATATAACAGGAACTGGTTATGCATCGAGGACCCAAGGTCAACCAAAGAATTTGGCCAATTCATAAGATCAAAGTGATACTCTTTGTAGAAGCATTCAGCTACATATTATCATTTTTTGCACATGAAATACCAGATTTATGAGGTAAAAGGGGAGTAAAATTAAGTACAATAACAATAATCAAGATATAAAAATTTCGCATCTGTCAAACTGAATGATGTTTATTGCAAAAGTTACAAGCAGCATTCTTGCATAATCATTATAACCTTCTCAATTTCTGCATACTGAATCTGCTTTTCCAGACCACTAATTCTGCCTGATGCTTCGGACTCCTTAAGCTGCATCTCTCTTATAGACCCAAGCTCTACCAATTCAGACTCAAGATCTTCTTTTTTCTTCTTGAGCCCTGAAAATGACAGTATTTAGCCGAGTCAACCTGGCACCAAGCAAAAACAACTGCAGAAACCTATAAAGCACACGCCCTCTTACTAAGATGGCATGTGCACGTCTAGCACGTATTATCTTGTGTGGAACACCAACAAGCTTTGGATTTTGAACACTGTGGGAAGTGTTTTGCAAGGGGCGTGGCATTCCTGTTCAGATATTTTTTAAATTTCCAACGCTCATGGATACTTTATTGATATCACTTATCAGGGATGAGTAATCTAAATATACAGATCTACCAAATTTCAACAATGTGACTGCTTCCCTTTTTTAAAAGATTACATATCAGCATGTCCATGAATTATCATATCTCTGAAATAACAAACAAACCTTCAATATTTTTGTCCTTCCACTTTTGTAAACGTGCATCCATGCCGCCACTCGAACCACCAGTCATCGTGCCAGATTTTGTTAATAAGATTCCATCAACAGTCACAACTAGGAGCAATAGAATAGAAGAACATGTATTAAATCAGTCTGGAAATTTCAGGGAAAAATCAAGTACTGTCATACCTTTAAACCGCTCTCCACTCCAACTGAGATTCTTAGCTTCATTAAGCTCATCACAAACCAAGGTATTTCCAACAGCAAATATAATAGCCTTTTCTAGCGAAGGATTAAATCCATGACTGTCAAGGACATAATGCCAAAGTATATGACGTATGCTTTTGAAGTAAAATCAGATAAAGAACCAAAAATAAAGGTAACAGTTTCATTTATGTATTTTTAAGGATCAAATCTCAAGGCCAAAATGCTGAGCACCATTCAAAGACTTCAGCAGGGCAAGCTCTACAGATTTCTAGTTGCTTTCCAATAATTGCATTCTTTTCCTTGTTCTTATTGGAAAAGGGGATAAGTCAACTAAAAAGCATACGGCTGGCTGAATCAATTTGCGAAAGCAAAAAATATATTTTTCTACTAGTACCCACCTTAAACTTATCAATGCTCTAGATATGCATCTATAGGATGAAATATTTAGGACTCTAGTTAGACTCATATGAATGGCTGTACAAGATTAGACATGTATGTATGATTGCCTAAGCACCTAGGTAAATATCTTTGGTACATTGACGGACTGGAAATTGAATCACAAAAGGTAATTGCAGAACATACAAAAGAAAACAAACATGACATGGTAAATCAAATAAATTAGGGACCTGGTCTCAGCTCTTGATTGGCAGTATGACTTGTCACAAAGCATTACGAAATTCATTTTTAAAGCTTCCCTTACCTTTGCAACTATAACTAGCAAAACAATAAGATGTTCACACTCTTAGATTTTTAGTTAAGTTAATAGTTTCTTTAATTCCATTGGTCAGGGGGTGTTTGATTTTCTTTATAAGTTTACATTATAACGGTGAAATTATAATAAGGTGGGAAGAGCGGTGAAGATTTGATGAGCATTTGAAACGTGTGGTTGTAGTTGAATAGTTGTCAAATCAATGTTAATAAAATTACAGTGTGGAAACCAGAATGACATTCAAACACCCTTCTATAATTTTTATTTAAAATTAAAAAAATAAAAAATAAAAAAAATTCTGAAGTAGCATAACCACCTCCTTTTAAGGTCCCTGTCTTCCAAGAAGACTTCTGAGTTCTCTCCTAAATGTATCTGACAGTTATGAGATCTTTCGTTTTTGGTCCTAAGTTAAACTAGCCTAAACCATTTTTCTTTTTCCTTCTAGGCCATGTGTCAAGAATAATGCCATTCAAATTACACTAGTTTTTAAATTTTACAGGAGAAAATAAACAGCATCAGATATTATTTTGCCAACAAATCAATGGTTTTCCACATTTTCAGTAAGATAAAAGATTCAGAATGACAAGACATGAAGTAGATCAAGGAAAATGTATACAAAATCGATGGACATCCACGCCCTTGAAGTCTTTCCTTCACAGTACATAAGCGTGAGAGTAATGTTTTTCCATGACATTTGTGCCAATATTATATGACATATCAGAAAGGAAACTGATATTTCAGCTTCTTAACTATGCTATGATTAGGAAAATAGGGTAGTCCTCAGAAACAGAGCTGAAGAGGAAATCTTCGATTGTTAGATATTGGATAAACTGACAAGAAGCAGATCAAATTTTCATGGCATTCCAATTACCAACTATAATATGGACTAAAATAACAAGCATAAATGGATATAGCTTTCTGTAATTGATTCATGTAATCATATAACGAAAGTAAAGAACTTCAACAAGGATACTGTATGACATCAAAGACCAGCTTTGCTGTTCCTCCCAAGGTACGTAGCTTCTCAATAACTGGCTTCACACGTACTGACTGAAGAGGTATAAATGTCTGGGGAGGAAGCCTTTGTTCTTTCAAATACTATATGCAAGCAATTCACCAGTCATAAATATGTAATGTTTTCAAAGTTGACTATGATAAAAGCATGTAGAAAAAGAAAACATTTGGCTCAACCAACTATTGTAGAAGTCAATATTTTTCAAGATTCAGATAATAACTTCCACTTCCGTTCAAAAATTTTATGCTCTTCTTATTTGAATATTTGACTCTGTATGAGAGGCTGACACTCGAGTCATTTTTAACAAGACACTAACTCAATATGTAGAATGAAGAAGTAATGATGATCCTTGAATTTAAAATAACGTACAAAGGCATGATTGACAACAATTATCAAACCAAAAGCTTCATGTTAAGGCAATTGTAGGAAGAGAAGACAAGGATATTGAGAAAACATGGGTAGAGCGATCTTGGTAATTAACGCCTAGTATGAAATTGATTCTTGGAGAATCAATTCTTTCAAACTTCCATTTCAACCACATCTTCTTTAAAAATCATTTTTTTCATATTTTCCCATATTATAATTTTTAACAACTCATCCTCCAAAAGATCATTTTCTCAGAAAAAGTGGTAGAATGTGCCTTAGCAGAAGAAGCAAAACCCAGGAAAAGATAATGATATGATAAAAAGGTGAACGAAAAGGAGGGGGACCCACAACGCTATACTCTTAAGACGATTTGATATCACTCTCAACTTCCTGGAGTTCAGTTCACCTTTTGCTGAAAATTTATGGCTCAGTGGAAAGTAAAATAGGATATTTGAAGCATTCCAGATATCCTGATTTTGCTTATCAGCTAGAATTTAAACATCTAAAAGTTTAATCCACAGGTGGAAGCACCCAAGAACAAATTTCCATGTTTATAATTGGCAATAACAAGTGACATAGTCAGAAGACTTCCTCACAGAAAGATTACAGGAAGTCAGTAACATTTTAATATGAAGAGACCAAAATTTGAAAATACTGTACTTCAGAATAGTTTAAGCACATCAAATTACTTGTAGGAATCATTAAAATAAAAAAATAAAAAATAATCAAAAGAGTTGACTTATAGCCATTCAAACACACATCTAGTTCACCTCCCCCCTTCAAATCAATAAATAATTCATTTTTTTAGGAATCCCCTTTTTTGTGAATTTCTTTTTCCTTCCACTTTCTTTATCATTACTTCAGCAGAATGCAATCCACTTTTTAGAACCTTCTGCTCTTAAGAGTGTTTTCTGAAAGTTGTCAAGACCAAGTTGTCTCATCTTGAGGTGAATCAGATCCAATAAATCTTACCTCAAATTTCTGTTTTCTCTTTCTTTTTATAGTATGATATGACTAATTAGTTCCATTTACAAGAATTTGATGACTTAGGGAATAAAATGATGAGCACTTATACACCATATAACAACAGTTGACAGAAAAGAGATGCTACGTGTAACAACTAATTTTAAAATCAATTGTCATTTTTTGACTATTACAGACACGTAGAAACTAGTGAGACCAAGTTTGACCAACGAAGCAATTAAATTAGATAGTACCTTGATGCATTCCTTTCCTGTGTTTTCATCTGCAACAACCACAGCATCCATAAATCTGCCCATAGCGACAGTGACAGCAAGGTCATATTTCTTCTGGATTGGCCTACAGAGCTCGGTCATGCGACCATGAACACCAGGGAAAAGGCGTTTCAGACGTGTGCTCTTCCGATCTCTGATACAACCTGGAATCCCTTTCATTTTCATGTCGGTCGGCCTTCAGTTCACGCAGTTGATCATCAAGTTCACTAATTTTTGCCTTCAACATGTCGTACTTGCGCCTGTAAAATTGTTATCTCCAAGAGAGTGAGAATTTTACAAAATGCAAAACATCCAAAAAGAATTGACGAAGCAAATCAAAAGACTGCAACATCACTCCAACCTGGATTCAACAAGCTTATTCTTCACCTCACGCTGTTCCTTTCGTTCTCGTGTAAGTAAATCCTTATTTTTCCCTACCGCATCAAGAATTTTATTCAGTCTAGTCTGCATTTGTTTCTCCTGTGACTCAAGTTCATGCTTCCTATTTTTCAACTGTTGAAGATTTTCTTCCAAATTCTTCTGCGCTTCAGTGTCAGCATGCTGTTGCCTGTCTAAAACTTCCTTTTCATCTTTTAATTTGGCAGTTTTCATCCCAGCTTCTTCTTTCCTGAAAAATAATATCAAAATTTTACTTCCTGGGCATCATTTCCTAAACCTTTACTGTTCAATTCATTTACTAAACTCGGATCCCAAAGGACTGGACAGGAATATCGATAAATTAGCTCTGGCACTCACACAGATACATATGAGCACATGTTGGGAAGAAGGGAAACGGTGAAGAAGCAGTTGCCGACAACACATATATAAAAGAGGCAGATCGAAAGAGACATCCATTGAAGGATTTTCAAGTGGCTGAAGAAAATGCCATTTTGCAACCATATGCAGGTTCACAAGTTATGAGGTATGCTGGACTTTTAGAATGCATTAACCACAACAGTTTTCACACAAACATGCAAGTCTGAACTGGAACGATAGATGGTCAATTCAAATATGACAAGACTAGATATACAAGGCCTCACATCTGATGGTATGTCTCCAACTGACTGTCAACTAACTGAAGTTTTCCACCAGCATCCTGATTTTTCTCACGTAATTCTTCCAATTGCATAGTGATATCCCTCAGGTCATTCTGAAGTTTCTGCACCTCCTCCGCGTGTCTCTTTTTTTCTTCCTTCCTTTTGCTTAGCTCTTTTGTGGTGCTTTTAATTTTTGAAGTTATACGAGATATCTCCTCCTTCAACCTTAGAAGCTCAGGTTGCTGTAGGACAGAAATCCTTCATTTACGTTAATGACATGACATGTATATTAAATGTGTTCTACATCAAAAATCATTTCTAAGTGACTCACGGATATAAGTTTCCACGAGAATTGTAACTCAAAAAACAAGCAGAGTAATTAAGCAAGAATTGTTTTCCAAAATACTCTCAAACTGCTTGAGAACAATTTTGTTTGTGGCAGATTACTGTGCTCATATTTAGACGACTTCATCTAGGCCGAAACAACAAATAGGTCCCAACATGAACGGTTATTCCATTAAAGAGCTTATGTACATCTACATGACATGTCCTTATAGATAATAACAAATAGACACACACATATACAGAGAATTGTTCACCTGGTGGTCTCAATGCACCCACCACCAATGGTGGGTCAACGCATGGCGAAAAAGATTCTAAATTTCAAATTCTGCAGCTATGTGTTAGCCCACCATTTTGTGGTGGGCATATTTACTATTCTCATATTAGAAGACTTCTACTTCTAGATTGAAGCAAGAATAGGTCCCAACATGCACGGTTATTGCGTTAAAGAGCTTAAGAACATCTAGAAGACACTCCTTTTAGATAATAAAAATTACACACACACACACAGAATTGTTCACCTGCTGGTGTCAATGCACCCACCTTCAATGGTGGGTTGACACATGGTGAAAAAAGTTCTATATTTCAAAATTTCCAGCGACATGTTAGCCCACCATTTTTGTAGAGGCCATATTTACCAACATCACACAAGCACACCCTACGCACACACATATAAGTCCCAGAGATAAGAAAAGACAACTTAATTTAAAATTAAGAGCTTGTTCTTGGGAGCTTTATCTAAAAGGAAATTAGATTTGTTGGAGAATGTGTGGTGGAAATGTAACGAAAGATTATTGAGAAGTGTGAAAATTTGTTTTTTATGGAGAATATGTGGTTGTTATTGATTTGATAAATATTTTGGTTTTCATAAAGCTACCAAGAACAGATCTAATACCAACTCCCTCTCATAAAAAGTTTCATTTATATGGCAATAAATAGAAGTACAAAAAACAAGATATATGAAGGTCCACTCGGCGTAAGACTATGTCATGTCCTCTGCCGCTGCAGTAACTTTATTCTATGAAGAGTGTAATGTTTACAAAAGATCAGCCATATACATAATAACATTAATTTCCTAGCACATCTTCCGCATACGGCAACCTATTATGCTCCAGAGTTTAACTCTCCGTCCAAAGTTCCAACCCACCCTTAAAACAAACACACGGGGTTGCATCTTAGGTATCTTAAAGTGTCTCAAGGAAAGAAAATGTACTTGATATGCCTTTGACATCTTCTTGGTTGTGCTTATGAAGATGTGGCTTGTACTAGACATATAGGATTAGGAGCCTATGACTGTAGAGGCAGATATTATGATTAATCCAGAGATCATTTGAACTCAATTAGCTATGAGGATTATTAACAAATCAAAGAGAGATTCAGCATCCACAACCCCCGAAACTAAATTACCCAATCTCACAGAAGGCTATGGCCACTTCTCAGTTCTCACTATCAGGCGTGCAAAAAGTCAAAGCTTCCCATACGATGAAAAACCAAGGAGGAAATTCTCAACAGAAGCATTACTAGCCAGACAAATAATTTGACAAAAAGCTCAGACATGGTTTTAGACATCCAATAATATGTTGTAGTTCCTGAATAGCACAAGTCTACTCTTTTTTTTGCTGGAAATATTAGTAATATTCAGCAATCTATACTAATACGAGAAAATAAAGCTTTACGTCGCAATCTTCTCTGGAATACTCTTAAACACTATTGGGGCGTGGGCGAAGAACTTCAATGCTTGTTTCATTCTCCTTTTCTTCTTCCCACTTAAACAGCAATCATAAATTAGCCCAGACATTATGAATACAAGCAAACTTTTAGCAGGCCATATCCAGCTGATGTGATATGTGAGAGATAGAACAGATGACTCAACTTCATGCTACTCAATAAGGAAAAGCAGCAGGAAAGAAAGACAAAAAAATAGAAAACCTAAAAGATATCTTACACTTTTATCAAGACTATTCTGTTTCTCTTTGATTTTCTTCTCGCAAACTGCAACCTCTTTCAAATATACATTTTGTTCTTTCTTCTTTTTCCTTGATTCACTTTCATAATTCCCCACTTCATCCACAACCTCTTTTCGGGCTTGCTCTTCAGCATCCAGGTCCTCATTAGCTTTTTCAATATCTTTTTGTATGTTCAACAGTTGCCAAAGAAAATGTTCCTGCTTTAAGGATACCTGCAACAGAAGCGTGAAAAGGAGATGAAGTAACAATTCAATGCATAAGTGTTGCACATAATTATTATTTTAAAATATTAATCTATTTCTTTCTACAGGGCCGGAGGCAGTCATGACAGGATTATCATTGAGAGCTCAAGTATATGACCACTGAAAAAGTAAAAATTTCAAATCATTCTCTTTCTTCACCAAAACAGCTCATATACAAGAATGAATTATATTAAAAGAACAACTGCACAGTATAAATCGCGTATGGGTGAATACAAGTTGTCGTTGCAAGTTCATGTGTTTTTCAGCCTCTTCTTTCTGCTGCTTCTTCTGTTTTTTCTCTGCTGATATTGTTTTCTTCCTTTGATGAGCAAGCACAGCTTTTTCATCAATTATTGCTTTTTGTTGTTCCAGTTGCTCGTATTGTCTCTTGTAATCTTCAGAGCCAGAGATTTGTTCAATAAGTGCCGTAAGTTCCTTAGGATTTTTTGAAGCAATTGATTCCACGTCCCCCTGCATTATAAAGCAGTTCGTCGTTATAAGAAAAAAAAATTTTTTTGTAGCTAAAATCAATCACCATTTATGTGGCTTGTATATCATACAGTTTTCTTATCAGCAGTGGGAAGATGCTAAAGCAATAGCACGATCTTAATTGCACCCTTAGTTATATTTGGACGATGTTTGGAAAGTGATTACAGTCAGCTTAAATTATAATAGATAGAAATGAATGGTAGATAAAAGAGTGTGTTTGTCATTTGGTTTTCATATTATAGTCTTACTTACCGCTGATGTGCCAACTATTTAAACCGCCACACCACTGATTCTACTTCATTGTAATATATCCATTATAATGAGAATCAAATATCCCTTGAAGTGCACTTGTGGTTGCCAGAAAACTTATGGCTTGAAAATAAATCTAACCTGTGATTTTATAAAATAAACACTTCCAACATAACCACGTATCTAGTTTGTGCCTATGGCATCCAATTATCTATGCGTCTCACGTCCTCCCTACCCCAAGTATAACAATAATTGAAGAAGAAAAGCTTAGTTTAAGTAAATGGAGAATGTTGTTTTTGATTTGGGAAAAGCACAGAAATGTCAACTACGAAAAAAAAAGATCGTACAAATAAGGAAACCCTACATCAGTTTCAGGATAAGGGATACATCGCTTTGACGGGAAAAAACTCTTAAAATTCTTTTGCGACATTCTTGGTCTTGTGCAAAAGGTTCCTGTTCCAGCCTTCAATCAAAATTCTACCACAGACGGAAAGTGGTCAAAATAAACTACTTTGGCTTTTGAATTTTGCTCTCTGTTATTTTCATTCTTATTCCACTTCTTTCAGCCTATAGTATCCTAAAAAATTGGAATCATAAAGATATTATGCATTTCTATGTACACTCCACTTCAATTTTTGGCTTCTCTTCTCTATACTATTGATGCTATGTAACCAATTCTTCCAGAAGCCTTGTCTAGAAGAAGGAGCCAAACAAGCCCGCATCATGTAACAAGAAAGCATGACCAAGAATCCAAAGCACCACTACTTTTGTTCCATGGCCTTACTTCAAAAACCCACATGTTGGCATATCATACTTGTATTCAAACCTGTGTGGTTCTCCCTTATTTTTATGAGGTTTGACCACATTCAGTTAAATTACCAACAACGGCGTGGATGCGAACTTGTGGTACCATGTTGAAAACTTCATCCATGTCCTCAAAATCCCAGCATATGAAAGCCAGATTCAGTCAGAGATCTGAGAATGCAAAATTTTCATAATGGGTGATAGTGGGGTTTGAACTTGGTCACTTTTTGTCCAGTTTTGAAACCACACCTTATCTAGTGCTAGAGATTGGCGTGTTCATTTACTTAAATTTAGTCCTTAAGGATATACGCAGCCATCAAAATCTAATATTTTACTGTACTATATGGATTTTAACCCAAAAATAACGGACGGCTTCCCTCTAACCCTTTCTCTCCCAAATTCGATCTTTTTCTTTTTCTTTTTTTGCTAGCCCGCAGCTAACCCATTGCTATTCCAGAACTTCTATAACAGACTAGAATTAAGAGAAATAAACCCTTCAAATAGACAAGATTATAGTTCCCACAATCACCTGAAAAACCAGGAAATTTCGTGCCTTGACGAGAATTCCAAGTGACTTCAACCTGCTATTATACTCATCCCAATTCACGGCTAGATCTCCAATCCTGTACTCACTGGCACCGGCAGGCGTAATTGAGCGAGTGAAACTAATTTCTGACCCGTCGGCCAGCTGGTAGACGAGCATGACAAAGGCTCTTCGTCCACTCTGCTCCTTCTCACTGTCATCAAAAGCATAAATGAGGTCCCGCAACTGGCTCCCACGGAGCTGGCCAGTGCGCACGCCAAGGACGAAGCTAATGGCATCCATAAGATTGGACTTTCCGGCACCATTAGGACCAATAATGGCCGTGAAATCGTAAAAAGGACCAATGACCTGATGACCCTTGTAGGACTTGAAATTCTCCAGCTCCAGCCGGAGGATCTTTCCCGGAGCCGGTAGGGCTGGCATTTCTGGTGCTCCCCTGGAAGCCCAAGACCTGTAAGTTAAGAATTTGATGGTTTGGCAGCAGGGTTAGGGTTTTGGAGGGGAAAATCGGTGAATTCTATGAGGAATTTTTGGCGGGTTGCGGCAGATAGTCCTGGAAGTTTTTAGCTTTTGGTGACGTGAGCGTCTGTAATCGGGTTAATTAACCAGGCTGCCGAATATTATTTTTTCAAAAAATTTTGAAGATCGGAAGAGCTTTTAACATATTGTCACTGAATTTTATTTCTACTTGTCGATTTGAGTATATAAATAATAATGATATTAAAGTATACAAGAATTTTATTCCTACTTTCTAATACTCATTTGTTATAGTGCCAAAATGAGAAGAATAGTTATAGTGTTTGTATTCAAATAAAAATATATTTTTATGTAAAATAAAAGAGAAATTAGTAGAGTTGAATGGTTAATAATACAATAATACTATTATTATATATTAATTAATATTAATTAAAAATTAAAATCTTGGGTAAATTTCAGTCTCTAATATTTGTATTTTGTATAGTTTGTTTTTGAGTCCCTTGCCTTCCATAACTTCGCATTTAAAGTCCCTATTGACGGATTACCGTTAAATTCCTGTGAAATTACCTTTTAAAAGGTGAGTGGAGCGGGGGGGAGAATTCTTGCCTGTTGGATCACAATCAAGGAGTTAAAATCTTATTCAATAGCTCAACAAATCCTATCGAATAGCACATCTTAAATATTCAAGGGTCCAGTGCTTCAAAAATATTCCCACATACCAATTCTAATGCTACTACAACCAATTAACTTATCAAAGCAGAAAACAGACTCCTGATAAAAGTACACAGAAATTCTAGACACAGTCACATGCTAAACCTGAAATCGGATCTGGATTCTTTGAAAGCGATAGGGAATTCCTCAATCTTGGTTGATTTTATTAGCATTCTCTTATGTCTGAACACCGGCATTATTTTTCTGAACGTCCGTATTATTGGTCTCACTCTGGAATGATGCTTGTGCTTGAGCACTTTCATTGTTCGTCCCTACTTCTAATGAATTTGGACTCTCAGTTTCATGGCAACTTTCATTTTGCAGTGCTGAAGAAGCTCTTTTGGCATCAGAATGATAGGGCGCTTGTTCTTCGGTATCAGTGTTGTTAGGCTGTTCTGATTCTAAGGAGGCTACCATTTCCTCATACTTAGAAATAACTTTCTGAAGTTCATCATTGAGGTTCAGAGCCTCGAAAAGCATCAGATCATCATCTGACGTGCTTTCAATGACTCTCTGAAGAACAGGCAAAGAGTTTCTGCATTTCTCCAGCATGTTCACAGTAAGATCATCCTGCAAAACGCCAAAACACTATTTAATCAGCAGTGAAGTTCATTGAGTGAGTTTGTAGATTTAGTTGTAGTGCAGAGAATGTAAAGACTGCAGCAGTTCAACAAAAGCAAGCTAAGTTGTCAAATGGTTTTCAACACCAACAAATTGGAAGTTTCAAACTATTGCAAAGTAATTGCACCAGGTTTTTCTCACATGCTGTCCATGCATATCACATAAAACAGAGAGACCTTCTTTAACCTCCCCCTTTTTTGGGTTGGGGTTGGGTACGGGTAATGTGATCAATTCTTGAGAAATGAATTCAGGACTAAAAACTAGGAATCAAAGTTGAAAATGGCCAGAAGATAGAAAGTAATAGCAGCCCAAATATGGCATCAACATAAGCACGAATAAACATGTTTTGTCACAGGATGATAATATCTATAAATAAGGCCAAGAGGAGGAAGGGGGAAGGGGACGGGAGCGGAATCAAGAAGAAGAATTTGAGAATACAAAAACAAAGTATCTCAAGATGGAAAAGCCTAGACCATAAGATGTCTAGCTGCCTAGAGTCTCGTACATAACTTTTAAATGTCAAGTTCTTTAATAAATATTGAGATTTTGATTATGATATTTGTTATTCGCATTTAATTAGCCATCCCAATACTTAAAATATGTCATGGGAAGGTGTGGAAAAATACTAAATTGGACTAAGTGCTATCTATACTAACTAAAGCAATAACAATAACAACACAGCAATAATGGCAGTAATGAAAAATTCTAAATGGAGGAAGGATCTGAAAATAATTGATAAATATCTACAAATAATGAGGATATGGTGACCTTGAAAGGTTTGGGTTCAACTTCAGAATTCAATATGCTGGAAAAGATGTCAAGGCTATTTCGAGTTATCTCAAGAAACTCCTTTTTCTCTTCAACAGATTGCATGCCATAACCAATGAATGGGGCATCTGCAACATTTTGCAAACCAGTATTTGGAACGGGATAACTTCCAGGAGGCGATAGGGGCTGTTGATCAAGATATGACTCCAAACTGTACTGAGTTGGAGATCGGATTTCCATCTTGGGTTACTGGACGTGTCCCTCTTGTCTTCAAGTTCTGCCACATTGCAACTAATTAAATTGCATCAAAAGCTATACGTCATTCATAATCCAAATATGTGACGCATGAAAATATGCACATTTAGAACTCTGCCCATCAAACTTGGAGATAATTAATCTCTAAAGAGTAAATACATGGAGCATTGGAGCACGAAAATGTGTGCATCCAGCAGTTAGAAAATTCATCTTTTGCACTTTTTGTCTTAAAAGCACAAACAAGAATAGTTTATCAAGTGAAAGAATGATAACAGAAAAAAGAAACTAACATGAAATTTCATACTCCAACAATGCAAAGCTCCTGAAGAATTTTGGACAACATAGAAGCACTATGAAGAAAGGAGTCTTGTAGCTTGTCTGGCAAGCATTCTAATCCACAAATTTATAAAATAAATTGGTCAAACATACTTTTTATTCAAACATTTTGTAGGCCCCATAAATACCGCGTGCTTAATTACCAACCATTTCTATTTATTTTGAAAGTTAAACAAAATATTACCTCATGTCACACTATGGTTTCATTTTGACTTAGGAGTGGCAGTGATGACTAACCATCCAGGAAGCATAAAGTTTTTGTAATGTCGTATGAATACTGGTACATCAATTGTACAGATCTGATAACTGATGTGATCAATGTTTTCATCAAAATAAGTTCCTATGACCTGGATTAATACCTTCAGATATTATATAAGCACAAAATACCAAAAATCATCTCCCAGCATTTCTTTTGAGCTAAACATTTACATGTGGATCTTTGACTGAAAAGGGGGGAAAATGAAAAGAATGAAATTCAGCCTCCACAAGGAGAAGATATAAATATAAATACTTAATCTTTTATCCTATCTAACAACTTAGGCTTTGAGGCCAGACATGCTCATACTCCTAGATTAGTACAAACATGAGGATGCAGCATACTAGCGCCGAACCATGTCAACCTCCGGCCGGTGAGAAGGAATCAGACGTGTGCTCTTCCGATCTAAAGCATTCAGTGACGACTGACGAGTTCATACTCCATAAATGGTTATTGTAAAGTCCTCTACAATTTTACTTCTGATCTTTTCAAACTTGAGTCTCATATAATCAAAAACTATGAGTGAACTCCATGATGAGAACTATAGAAATTTGCTTTCTTCACATTAACAGGTAGCAATTATAAGTTGTTGGCCATTTTAAGATATTAAAGCCCCCTTTTTACATTTCCCTCTAAGCATAACACCAAACATTATCAAAAAGATTTGAAAATTATTCAAAATTTGGAACTTCCACAATGTATAGATCAAGAAGCAGGATGAGATACCAACTAG
>CAVNYN010220940.1:0-75408 GCA_963692815.1 Nyctanthes arbor-tristis
ACTTGAGTCTTTGAGAGAAAAATTGGCGAGCTTAGCATCTTGTGAGTTTTTCTTGTAACTCTTTGAGGTTTGTTCAAAGAGTAGAAATTTTAGGTGCTGTAGAGCTTGAGTATTTTTCTTGTAATACTTGGGGGTTGTGGGTTGGTGAGTGAAATTCTATATGGTTGTAGCGACTTGAATCATATAGTGAAAAGCTTTGATAGTCCGTAAATTTGTCTTCGTTCTTTTATTTTTCCCTTGTCTCATCAAATTCCTTAAACAACGATCTTGCGGGCGTAATAGGGGAATCTACATTAATTCCCAACAGTAATTTCTTTTAATTGTTTTTTTATATATTTATCTCTTATTTATCGAATGGACAGAAGAGCATTTTAATTTCTTGATCAATTATTGTGGTTCATTTTCATCTGAGATTTCGTGTTTCCCGTTTTGACTTTTAGGTTACTTGAATTCTTTCAAGCTTGGAGGACATTAAACATTAAATTTATCTGAACTTCTGTAATTTGATTTCGGTGGGTTTTTTTTTCCTCTTGGATGATCTTTTTCTTTTATGGAAAGTAGACTTTTGTGGCTTTTCTTTCTTATTCTAGGTTAAAGGTTGAGGCTTTCGGAGCTATTGCTCGATATCATATTTGAGTGAAGTTACTACTCATTCGAAGAAACTGCTGTCGAGTTTGAGGTTAATTAAGATATTTACGATAAGACTTCTGCAGAACTGAATAAATCTAGACCCTGAACCCATTCTTTGACTAATTGACTTACATACGAGTTCTACTTAATAAATTTATGAAAAAAATAGGTTATCCCATACTTACTTGAAACAAGTTGAGGATCTTACCCAGTACATGAGAGAATGAATTAGACGAAGCAGAACAAACACCTAAGAAAAAGTTTTCGGGTACTTTGGCTGTCTTTGATAAAGTGTTTATTTCTCAATGTTGTCCCTTTCTTTTTCTCTGGTTATTATCTCAATTCTACTGGTGGAGTCAATCGTTGACCTGAGCTTAGACTTCTCCCAACTCCACAATGGTAACACCACGATGCCGACACTAATCTGACATACTTGAATCACCAACTACTAAGGTAAAATATCTCCCACTAAGGAAGTAGTAGTCGACTCCCACAAAGAGAAATAAGCTAAGTAATTAAAAAGAATAAAAAAGCCCCACGTCTTTTAATTAGTGTCTTGTGTGTACTGTGTGTTTAATTCCAAAAAACTACTCAGGTCTATAGAGAAAGAAAAACACAATTCAAATTATTCAAAGATAAGATAAACTAATATCTCAAAAGATAGTATCCAAGAGTTCTAAGAAGATTCTAAGTGTGTCTCTTATCATATCCAACAACTTGAGCAACAAACAAATTGTTAACACCGCTAAAGTGGTAGTTGTTGGATTACCTAATTGTGGAGTTGAGTTACAAGATTCAGTCTTAGGCTTCTAAAGCCTCTGAATATTTTCTTATTTTCATTCGGGTCCTTGTCATCTCTGTCCCGGGTTTATTGGGTATCAACAGTCCAACATAAAGGTTAGGAAGAGATATATATAGGAGCATAAAATCTGTGTTAAATCAGAGAAGAGCAATTGTGGCACAGAAAGGTAAAATGTTAAGGCATGGTCGATTCCTGATTAGAAATACAGACGATCTGTACAAAAATTGTGTACATAGAATAATTATGATGAATATATATTTTTTTATTAACTACTCAAGGATGTTGGGTGGGTGAATGCTCTATTTGGGTAGAAAAGCTTAACAAGGTTCTATTCGTATATACTGTTGAGGCTTTGGTGTTTCCTTCTTGAGCAGTCTTGTTCAACTATATAAACACATTTTTTATGAAGACAAATTAAAGGAATCATTGACAGTATCTTACTTGCTTCAATACTTTTGGCTTTTGCTTCCATCGTTAAGCCCCGTTTCTTAGTTGGTTTTTTTCTATATAGCTCATTTTACTTATGATGAGCTTGCAAATTAGTAATAAGACATTGAAATAGAGAAGAAAGGAGTGGAGAGGGAGAAAATGAGGACAGGAATGTATTAGAAATTCTCTGTATTAAATACAATACTCCGTTTAATACAGACACCCTTAGACTAACAGGACCTCTCAAAAACATTCATGAATTCTGCTCCTAAAGAATTATCTTAACTTTGTATATTTTCAATAGGATATGGAATATTCACTAAAAGGGTCCATTTGATTGATTTATGATGGTATTATTAGAAATGAAGAAAATAGAAGCTGGGTGGTTTTGCATTTCAAGAGTGGTCCACTAGATCTAGTCTTTTTGCTATTAAAAAGTCAATTGGATTGTTGATACAATTTGAAAGATTAAATTACTGATTGATGGCAAGTTAATATTGGCTGTTCAAACATGGGTTTGAATTTTCTTGGTTCTCAGAAGATGGATTTTTTTGGCTATACTATTTAACTAGAATCTTTCCATTTGTTTCATCATTATGACATGAGATGGAAAAAGGTTGTTAATTTATGGATAACAAAGAACCTGTTAAGGAGCTTCTAGAGGACTTGACTTGGGAGTCGCTCGTTGCCTTCTCTTAAAAGGTACCTGAAACAGAAGTTAATACTCGAAACTCGACTAAGACTTCAGAAAATGAGGAAGCTGCCGGAGCTCTAGATTGCGATGTAGATAACTATAGGTTTAAACTGATCTGTATATCCTATTCGCAGCTGCCAGATGGAATGGTCCAATTAACTTTGCCTGGGCAAGCTAAGGGTTAGCTTGGACGAATCATTCTATAGTGTAAAATTTGTAAATGCACGGGGTAATTTCTATGAAGAACTTGCCACTTGAGGAACTTTTGGTTTATCCACGACTTACCTGCAGAATACTTCACTTGTAATTAGCTTACAATAATTTGGAGCCTATGTGAATATTTATAGTTGTAATTAGCTTTGCCTGGGCAACCTGAGGGTTAGCTCGGACTGATCATTCTACATTGTAAGAATACTTCATCTGCAATTAGCTTATAATGACTTGGAGCTTATGTGAATATTTAGAGTTGTTCTTGTAAAGAAGATAGTTGTTTGAACCGGAAGATGGACTCTCTCTCTCTCTCTCTCTCTCTCTCTCTCTGTGGAGAAGTTGCAGGAGTGCACTTGGTTTTCGCTACACAGCTGCGGAGGAAGTTCAGTGTTGGATCACCCCTTTAAAGTTCCTATGTTTCTCATGCTTGGACCAAAATAATTGTTGGGGAATTTTTGAAAATTTTCCTTTTTTGCATCTATAAAAAGGGATGGACAAATCAAGTCCCATTTTGGGGTAATTCTTGTCATCATTTAAAGTACAGCTTTCAAAAAGCACTAGCTTTTCTGAAAGGACTAATGAAATTAAATCCTTTGCAACCACCCATACCTCTGCTAATATTGATTTACCTTTTAGATTTTTTCCCCTTAGGTTTTTTAGATTTTTTCCCCTAAATCTGTGAAATTGATCTTCTCCCAGCCTTTGGTGATGATACCCACCCAGAGGCTGATCTGGTGTCCGACCTGGCGTGCCACGCTGGGTGTTATTAAAAAAAAATTGAAAAATTTGAAATTCAAAAATGCCTATGCTCACTCCCAGACCCTCACAACTCTCTCTCTCTCTCTCTCTCTTCTCCCCCCCTCTCCCTCTCTCCCTCTCTCAAGGTACCATATTTATGGTGAGGTGAAGAAACCAGACGACTGGCTCACAATGGTGACCCACCCAAAATCCTCACTCTCAAACCCACATCTCTCTTTCTCTCCCTCCACATTTCAGCCCTCTGTCTCACCACTGAAAACCACCCATTTCCTCCGAAAATCGTCAAACAACTCACACCCGTACGTAACTCTGGACCAACCCCCGTAACAAATCTAAGAAGCAAATTTGTGATAAGAAGCCCAACCTTCCAAGTGTTCGAATCGGCGGCCACGTGCAATTGTCCCCTGCCGTCCCCAATTCCCTACTCTGTACACACTAGAGTTCTGCCTCCTAAGATAAGCCTTAGACCTGACTGAAGAGAGCATCAGTTCTGGCATTTTCAAATTTTTAATTTTAATAGTTTTTAAAAAGGGATTGAATCTATGAAATGTTATCTGCTGAAGACAGAATATATGTTGAAAATCTGATGAAATTTTAAACTGTGGTAGTTGAGGATTTCTTTTTTTTTTTTTTTTTTTTTTAAATTTTGAAATATTATAATGCCCCTATTAGTGGCCAAGGTTTTGCAGTTTTTGATGGTATGGACATTGTAGAATGGTTTGTATTTTGTTTTCTTGTTAATAGAATTTCTACGTCAATAGCGGTACGCTGTAATTGTATGTCTCTGATTTCGTCGGTACATTGTAATCGTAGGTTGAGTAACTTTGGTGGAAATTGATCACTGGAATCTCTTCCAAAGCTGCAGTTCCGTAGCCTGCTTGATAACAATATAACTAAGTTGTAAAATGATTTCATAAATTGGAAGTAAAAGTCCAATACGCTAGTTTTAAAAAAATCATATCAATTCAACTTCAATTCTATAGAAAAAAAAGATAGTTCACAGTCAAGAGATTATCATGCTCCAAATTTCCTTATGACTAATCTTATCTGGCGAATGGCTTTTAAACTAATGTATTAGCAATGAGTTTCCCACGTAGATTTTAATGGATTCCATGAATTGATGTTACTAAATGGACAAAAATTAATCTTTTGCATTTTAAATTTAATCTTTTGCATTTCCTCAATGTTATGTGCGTAGGCTAACAAATGGGGAAAATGAACAGTGGAATTTGCCACAACTACAGAGATCCTAGGCATCGGCTACTAGATTGTTGTGAATTAACTAAATGCTCGGTGAATGACACATCAAATGTGTGGTCAAGTTGATAAAACTAATGTCTGTATAACTTCTAACGTTTGTAGAATTTCTCATGTATGTATATCTTTTAGACTTTGTTGAAGTTGGAATGTATTTATAACTTCTAAACCTTGAAGAATTTTTATGGCATGTATAAGTAATGTGTGTTGACTAATTAGTGGGTTAGATGAATTGAACACTCGTTATGTAAAGGAATTGTATTGTCCAAAATATAGAATGTGTTGTGGATACATATGTTTTATTGATATATCTCTAGTTTATTTGCTGTTGAGATCTCCATAAAGAAGAAGGAAAGAAACAAGATTTTATCTAATTCTAAGCTTGAATTTCATGAGAGTACGTAAGTTCTGTGGTTGCTTCTATGGATCTAGTTTAAAGGTTTCTTATAAAATTTAACCATTATTTAGATTGTCTCACTTTGTACGTAATTCCATGCCAATTTTTTGAGAGTCCCCACTGTAGATCAGACTTTTTCAACTTGTTTCATAGACGGTATACGATTATGGAGATGAACGCTAAAGTTTTCGATGGTAAATTCTTGCCAATCTTTTCTTTTCCTTTTTTTTTTTTTTTAAACATGTATGTGGTCAACTCATATAACATTATGTAGAATTGAAATATCTTAGAACCATAAACTTGTTTACATAACCATCGGACAAGACAAATTTAATATACATATTACACCATATTTTAGAAAAGCAAATTGAACACTAATAAAGGGGAAATGTTCAAAATAAAGTCGAACTATATGTGCAAAATATGGATTGCCGACCAGCTCTAAAATTAGCCATGATTCTCAGATGAAATGGGAGCAAGCGCCTAAGATTAGAAAAAACATAAAATTAGGCTTGATCATCTTTAGATGTAATGATGTCTCTAAATTTTTACAGAAATTTTGACAGAGTCTCTTCTATAAATTGAACTAATCCAACCTACGAGAGAACCAGTGTAAAAATCCACCATAGACAACCAACATCCATCCCACCATCAATCACATAAACACTACCACTATGAGAGCCTAATAAGTGCACAAGTACATGCTCATAGCCAACACATCACTAGAATATAAAATTGATAATTGTTTTCAACATCTACCATTGGTTAGAAATCAATCTGTCAAAATATAACTCTTCCGATCTTAATCAAACATGATTTGAAACAATAACATCAGGTTTTCATTAGGCTATAATAAGATATTGTAAATGCCAAAAATCCAGCCAGATAGGCTTCCAATTTTGCATGCTTGAAGTAATTATCATTCTGTAGCAACAGCAATTTTGCATGCTTAAAATAATTACCATTCTGTAGTAACAACAATTACTTAATTTTGCCATCTTCTTTTAAATATTTGCTTACAAGTAACTAATTTTGGTTGTTCTTTCTTCCCTTCAGCACTTTCTTTCTTTATCCCAGTGTAAATTTCCATTTAAATTGAATGTACACGAGCATATGTAGCTTTTAAAGCAGAGTTTGCATTAATGATACACATATGAAGCAAAAAGAAACAGCCAACTAGTTATCTTGTTCATGTTATATATTCCGAGATTATTACCAAAGCGTGACTTCATTCTCAGAATAGCAGCCCTAAGAATATCATAAACAATCCAAATAAGAAGGCATGAAAATTATAAAAGCAACTGGTAGTTTTTGAGAGCAAGAATTGAATTTTCTAGTCCTAAGAGATGAAGCCCAAATAAGAGGGCACGAAAATTTTCTATTAAAAACAATGGTTTCTATATATCTGTACTAATTTTGGCTTATGTACAGATTTTACAAGGGTTACTTTAAAAAATGGAACTTATATATAAAGACCTGAAATCTACAAAATTCACGCAAGAGGCTTTTGATCATGCTATCAAGGATGACACCTCTGAATAAAATTAAAATTTCAGAAGAGAACAAGCCAATTTCTAGCACACTGTACTTGTTCTTGTAAATACGAGCCAAAATAAGTTGCAAGCCTATTGCCATGCGAATGCTAAAAAATATTCTTTTCTAAGAACAAGAACAAATAATCTTGCTAATAATAGACTAAGCTAGTTGAATTCGCAAAGATGTACTGACAACGAGGGAAGAATGAGAAAACTCATAATACGACCTAAGACATCGAGACTTTGTCAATAGGAGTAAATATAATTCCCACTCCTCCTGAATTGAATCCCCCAAAAGTAGCAAAATAATTAAATGTCAATGTTATTTCACCAATTTGTCAATGTAAATATATTTAGCCCTTAAACAACCTTAAAATCGAAATAACGTCAACAATAATGAAAGAAAATTGAAGCACCTGAGAATCGATAAATTAAATACTAAGAAAATTTGAAACTAAGTTGATTAATGCCAATGTACCTCTGCAGAAGATTACTAGAAAAATGAGGGAAATATGTTTAAAATTTGAAAGGGAATTTGCGAACACTTGAATAAGATTACTCAAGTTTGAACAGATCATCAACATTTCAACTGCTTTAAAAAACCGGTAAATATAAAGAAACTAAACCCACCAGAAGCACTAGGGAGGCTGTGCCGAATCGCCGGTGGAGGCATATTGAGGGGAAGATGCCCCAAACCTGCTGAGGAGTGAAAGGCAGAGCCATACCACAGAGAGTTTGGGGGGAGAGAGAGAGTCTAGGGGCTTTCTCCTGTTTTACTTTTCTCTTTGAGCCTTGAGCCTTCTACAAAATGTGGTTCACTACTCGTCTTCAGGCATTAGCAGGTGACTCCGACAATAGTGAATTTCATCTATGGCCTTGCACCTCGATGACGAGTCGAACGCGTGGGAGGGGGTTGGGGCTTCTCGTAACAGTAGTGTTTTTCGGATTGGGGGTACGTTGGGACTTGTTTACAAGAGGGGTCGCCGTCCTTTCATCGGAAATGTGGGTTTGGGGGTGGCAAGAGAGAGGCCACCAGTGGGTTGGGTGTGTGAGAGAGAGAGACAGATTTGGAGAGAGAAATTGTCGTGTAGTTTGATTTGTGGGAAATTCTGCCTGTGTGTTTCACGGCTGAAATTTTGAATTTTGAAAATTTTTTCCCCTGCCACATCAGAGTCTAGCGGGGTACCCTGCCAAACTCTGAGAGGAGAATAAAACTGCATAAATCTGTTTACACTAAGATTGCAGTTCTACTAATGGAAAATTATGAATATTCACATCTCCAAACATCCGCGTAGTATGTGGTTTCAACTCTTTTCTTTCAACTCTCCTATCTGAGAATTGTATCAAGAGGGGAATAATCTAACTCAAAACTTTTGATTTAATATGTGAAACGCTTGGTGACTTTTTTTTATTAAATGTTTATCCGTAACCATGCATCTGGATATATCTGTGTCTATCTGGATATATTACTCTTTTGAATAAGTTCATTTATCTATTTCTTGAAGTGCATAAATGTATTGGCTAACTACTTCTTAAATAGGTATTCCATTTTAAAATTTTTATTATGAAGAAAAAAATAAATTTTTGTTCACTTTTTTAATATGTACTTCTTGATTTTTAAATCTACTTTGATTTAATATGTTAGACGCTTGTTAATTTTTTTTTGACACTAATGTTTATCTGCGTAATCGTGCATCTAGATAGACCTATATGGTGTATGTTTATCCGAATATACTGTTCTTTTGAATAAGCTCATTTATCTATTGAAATACATGTATTCCAACTGGCTAACTACTTCTAGAGTAGATATTCCATTTTAAATTTTTTATGAAGAAAAAAATAACTTTATGTTGGCATTTGATTAGATACCATATTTGCATAATATTGAAATACTCTACTATTTGCTTGATTTTCATTAAACAATTATAATATTTTACCTTGAGCTAAGCGGTCGCATAGGTACTTCTATTCCCTTACCAAAACTGTTTATATTTTTGTTGAGGCTTGTGATGAAAAATTATGAAGTGTCAGTGTAGACGGTTAGTTCTACAATGAATTGTGATCAACATTACGTGATTTATTGAAGTTATAATAAAATAATCCTGCAAGGCTAGCAACTACTCAATATCTTCAGTAATTGTAGAGATTTAATTGATGGATCTACGCAACATTGAGATTGAATGGTGCATTTTTTTGTTGGATCCAAGTGCCTTATGCTCAGGATTGATTTTGGTTTAGGCACGTGATTTGCCATTTCATAGTTCTTATTGTTTCTTTATTTAATGTTTTGAATATGGATATCGTTGGATTTATTATTTTTTTTTGTGGGGCCCCCCGGGGGAGTGGGTAACTAGTTCTGAGCTTCTTTTAGCTACTCTATCTAATGAAAGTAGTTTGCGAATGATGCTAGCTGGAGAAATTTCTTATAGCACTGCCTTCGCTACAGATTCAAATTGCATTGTTAGAAGAAGAATACACTGATTCAGTTTATATTCTCAGAAAGGTGCCCGAGTGCATCAATGGAACTTATGGAAGCAAGCTAGTTGCAGTCTCGTTGAGTTCAACTCTATTGTAATATTTAGTAATTTACAAACATGGAGTGGCTTTAAGTTATTTTATTTGATTATTAAGTGAAATCAAATGACAAGTTCCCATTTGCTGTGTAGACAGATAAATTGCCAAAAAATATACAATTCTGTAGAACATTGGGAAAGAATATGTTTTATCTTTACAAAGTAGCCGAGGACCACCATTTCCATATCTTCTTGTTTTGTGTGTTCAATTGAATTGGTCTTCTTTAGAGTTATGGCTTTCATCAGATTCATCATCTCAGTGTTCTAGTCTTCGTATTCATATTGATATTTGTTGACATATGGCTCCACATTACATGACTTTTTATTCCTTTATTACCACTTGAGCACTGCCTTCTGCCATTACTGAAATAGTGAGTGGAACTCGACACGAGGATTTAGAGCTTGTTTGGTTCTCATTATCACTATGTTTGGTAAAGATTTAAAAATAGAATTGTTTATAAATATATTTAAAATTCAAAGATCGGAAGAGCGTCGTAATGTAATCGTACCATGTGGAGTTAATAATTGGAATGATGTGAAAACTTACATCACATCAAAGAGTTGACTTGATGGTGTATTGCCGTGTGTCTAAAATTTGAAATTTAAATTGGTTGATAAATCGAAGCAAATTATAAATGGTTACCAAACAAAGTATATATACCAAATTTATAATTTTACTTACTACTGATTTAATATTTGATTTGATAATTACTCAATTATAACAACATATTTTACACTTTTTTATATTTTCAATACACATTATACCTCTCTCTTCATTATAATTTCCCTATATTTTGACAAATAATGAGAATCAAATAAGCTCTAAGTTTATCTTACTTGATACTATCAAATAATGTCCAACTCTTGCCACTGCCGGCACATGTTAAGCTCTTTGGTTTCTAGGTGTCTTTATCCGTCATTTTCTACAGAAAGGCATGAGACTGGTTTTAATGGTTCTTGAACAAACTCCATCTTCTTCCACTTTGATTTCCTCTCATTACTTTCTTGAATTTTTATTTATTTTTTTGTGGTTAAATTAGCGATGTGGACAGTAAATATTCCTTTTTATTTATTTATTTCAAGTAGGTTTCGTTCTCTCATTTCACCTGTCTTGATTCATATATACATAGGGTATGTGTGTGTGTCTATATAGTTGAAATGCCTGGTTGATTTGATTTAGCAGAGGCTGAATGCTAACAGCTCATAATCCAACAAAACAAGTTTTGTTTCTTGTGCTGTACTGCATTATCTTCCCGCTCCCTTTTGGCCTAACCAGTTTATGCCCAACCTCCAATGACATCAAACACCTTGGCCCTCAACATCCAAGGCCATCAGCCCAAGTTTTCCCCACCCCACAATACAGTCCCATTGGTTTGTTGTTTGTACCACCCAACCAGACCTGGCTGGCTTCCTTCAGGCCCGACAACTCCTTTTGTCTCCATTTGAAAACCCACTCAGTCTGTTGTTTCTCCAACTTAACTTCCCTGTGCCACAATCTTGAAGCCTTTACTTTCCATTTCCCCAACTCACAGCTAATTTTAAATTAAATCTTTGTCAAATTAATTTCATTTATTTTAACAAATTTAATTATTCTCTATTCATTCTGTTTTTTTCTAAAGTAGAAATTGAATGCTAACAGGGGCATAATCAAACGGAAAAAAACAAAACAATTTTTGTTTCCTCAGTTGTACTACATTATCTTTCTGCCCCATGTTGGCCTAACGAGTTTAGCCGAACCACCAATGCCATCAAACACCCTAGCCCTGGACCTTTTTCCTCCTCCCACAATACAACCCCATCAGTTTGCTGTTTCCACCCCAACAGGACCTGGCTTCCCCTTCCCCTAGTACACTTGTTCAGAAACCCAGTTGGTCTGTTGTTTCTCTGACTCCACTCCCCCACACTGCAATCCTGAAGCCTTTTGGTTCTCCTGCTTTACCAACCCATATCTCACCGGCCCTCAATTTCACCCATTTACTCCCTGTTTGCTTCCTTGGTTATCGCTGTCTGATTGCCACAAGGTTCATCCCTACCCCAGCTTCCCCCCTCTCCAATAGCATGTTTGGCAAAGAAATGCACGTCTCTTGGCTTTTGACATTATACGCACAATAAGCAACTTAATTTCTTTAAGAACCCAGGTGTGTGGTTAAAAAATTGCTACTTTAACCATTAGTATAATGTTATGCAGTAGAATCTGAACATAAAGATGAATAGCCACGTGCTCTTTTTGTCCCTGTAAAAGAAAGAATTTTCTATTACGGTTTGTGATAAGTGATTTACCCGCAAAATCTGAATTTCTATTCCGCGGATCAAGATCCAAATGCTATAGATATTGGAAGATTCTTAAATATCCAGAAAGAGTTTGCAACTTGGTATGATGTTTTTCCTTTGGAAAAGGACTATAAATCATTAAACTTTGTTGGACTGTTGGTTCAGACTGGAGCGTGGTGCCTTCAATCATACTCGTGTCAATTTTGTATAATATCCCTAAGCTTGTCCAAATATCCTCATAAGCTAGTCTATGGAAACGTGTTCACTAAATAATTCTATTTCTACTGTACATTCCTTTTATAAAGTGCGAGATCAATACGTCGTCCACGATGTAGATTTTTTGAGGGATGGAACTTCCACCCAATCTTAATCACAGGTGTCCCAATATTCTCGTTTCTGATTCATTCATCATGAGTAGGTCTTTTTTGCATGTATTTTCACATCAAACGAAGTAGAAAGGCATTGAAAACTGTCTTGTTTGCTTATGAAGACACTCTATCTAGGTTCTAACCAAATTCTTAGACTTTATAAAGAAGGGAAAAAAAACTAGAAAATGAAAAAGAAAGAACTGGTTCAGAACACATGAAAATTCTGAAATAGTTGTTTCTTTAGTAATGGCAGACAATGAAAGTGTGTTCAAACTAGATTGTGGATCTCCCATGACAAGATGTCAATATTATGTTATGTGAACCCAATAATACCCCTATGTAGCAACCACGACAGTGGTACATTAGCGTACCATTAAAAGGGCCACTATCATTTAATCATATCTCAAGATGTGATTTCTTTTGATCTCACATCATGATTACGCGTGCACTTTCGTTCTCAATTATTAGTTATTACTGTTTATTCATAGAAAATCTCACAATCAAGTTGTGGTTAGTGTTCAAACACCCTTTCCAGCTACTATAGGTATAGTATCTTATACACATAAGGAAAAAAAGGGTGATATAGTCATTCATGTTTAAGTAATATCTGTCACTTGCCCGATCCTAGTCTCTTTGTCAGCTATCTCCAGTGAGGTGTAAGGAAATTCTTGTGCATTAAGTAGTTGAATGAGCTGAGAATTCTATTTCTAGTTCTAAAATGAAAAAGAAAAAGAGGGGAGGGAAGAGATAAAAAGGCAAATGGCCAAAAGGAATCCCAGCTGTAGACTAGAAGACAAAAACAATAGATACATAGGCCGGCAAATTTAGTCTCTTTCCTATCCCATTTTCTATGTTTAACCAAACTCTTTTTTCACTTGACACTACAGCCTCTCTCTCTCTCTCTCTCTCTCTCTTTCTCTCCCCGTCCCGCCGTTCTCTCTCTATGACCATGGTATAGCCTATTTTTGACAACATATCATATCTCATCTGATATTTCACCACTCCCTCCCCTACTCCCTATATATTTCTCCATGATAGTTGAAAACGGACCCTTAAAGTGGAGTGGTGTTTAAAGCTTCTCTCTAGTTCTCTCTTTGTCCCTTTTCCTCTCTATATATATGTGTATGAATAGAATAAGGAGAGAGGCATTTGAGAAGGAATTCTGAAATTTTTAGATGGAGTGGGAGTGGATATACTTGAGTTTTTGGCGTGTGATTGTGCAATGTTTGAGTGGTTTCTTGGAGGCAATATGGGTGCTTAGGGGTGTAAATTGGTGGTACTACAAGAGAAAGTTGGATGAAAGGCAGAAAGATAAACTCCGATGAGGTGATTTTGGTTGGCCTTTCATTGGTAGCATGTGGTCCTTTCTTAGAGCTTTCAAGTCAAGTAACCCTGATTCTTTCATCTCTTCCTTTGTCACCGGGTTCTCTCTCTCTCCCCCCCTCTCTCTACCTATGACACAAAAAACCAGACTAATTTGTGCCTTTGTGTGTCTCGTGTGTGTGTCTATAAACTCTGGTTCAACAAAAGTCTACTTTACGGGCGAGTAATGCAGTAGGAAGGAAAGCTTACTTAGAGATTCCAAGTTTTTTTACTTAGAGATTCCAAGTTTTACTTCACATTAGGCATTCAACAAGATAAAGAATACTCTCACTTGATAAACTCATTTGGTGTAACAAGTTTCTTACACAGTACATAAGAAAATTTGTGTTTGGGCTACGACTTTGTTACCTAACTTGGAATGTTAGGCCATGAGATTTGTCTCTGTCTTTGTATCTTTAGCTGGTACGAAACAAAACTAAATGTAATTAAGAAAAAAAAATACATGAATGGTTTTATTTTATCGTTGTCTTGTCTATTTCCTGGCATTCGATGTTCACTATATAATTGCGTGGAACCTGAAAAATTATGAAAGAGGAATAGGCCATTGTGTCACTTGTCTTGGCTTCATACTTCAAAACCAATAATCTCTCATGTCACTACAATAAATAAATAAATAATCAAATTCCAGTTGTTACTAATTATCCCCGTTTCTGATGATAACTAGAATGTTGGATTACTGTTACAGATTTGGACATACTGGACTATACGGGGTGCACATGTTTGGCAATCCTAGTATTATCACTATAGTGCCCGAGGCATGTCGGAGAGTTTTAACAGATGATGAAGGCTTCAAAACTGGCTGGCCTTCTTCCACTGTGAATCTCATTGGGAAGTATTCATTTATAGGCATTTCTGATGAGGATCACAGGTGGCTTCACAAATTGATAGCAACCCCAATGAACAGGCACGAGTCTTTATCTATGTAAATGAGATACATCGAAGATAATGTAATAGCAACATTGGAGAAATGGGCAGACATAGGACAGATAGAATTCTTAACTGAACTTCGAAAGCTTACCTTCAAGATAATTATCTACATGTTCCTGAGCTCAGGATGTGAGTTTGTAATGTAGGCCTTGCAAAGGGAGTATACGAAACTAAATTATGGAGTTCGAGTCATGGCAATCAATATTCCAGGATTTGATTATCACAAAGCACTTAAGGTAAGGATTTCTCATGCCCATTTCACTGTAAATTCAAGTGGTATCATATCCGCAGTTTATGTTACTTTTTTATCGTTTCAGGCGATCTCAAAAATCTTGTCACTACTCTGCAATCCATAGTAGACCATAGACGGGAACAGAGAAGGAAGTATCAACCTGCGGGTAAAAGAGACATGATGGATGCTCTCATGGACGTTGAAGATGAGAAGGGTAGAAGATTAAATGATGATGAAATCATCGATGTGTTGGTCATGTACTTAAATGCCAGGCATGAATCCTCCGGGCATATCACCATGTGGGCTACCCTTTTCTTACAGCAGCACCCCGATATCTTTGAAAGAGCAAAGGTATCAATTTCATAACAGAGAACATAATGTTGGTAGTTGTGGAAGTTCTGCTAAATCAAGGCCAAGATTCCAGAGAAAAGACTTCTCATAATGCCTATACATTTTCTTTCTTTAAATTATGTGTAATTTCCTTACTAACATGAATGGATGAAAATCAGGCAGAGCAAGAGGAAATTATAAGGAAAAGACCACTTGATTAGAAGGGTCTTATGCTTAAAGAAGTAGGGCAAATGGAATATCATGATAAGTTGTGTAGTTTCTCTAGTTTAAATCAAACTTCAATTATGCAAGACGAGTTAATCTTTACATGTTTGAAACGCTCTTTCGTCCTTAAACTTTTATTACAAGTAATCAACGAAACACTATGTTGTTACATTCTCTCTTACTGTATTCAGAGAGGCTAAGAAAGATGTCGATGTTTGTGGTAATAATTTAAGCCTTGTTTCTTGATTTTTTGAATTTTCTGTGCGTAGTGCAACTCATTTCATTTCATAGAAATATATGCTCGTGATTCATTTTTCTATAGCTTAACCATATAAGTTGGCTTGTTCATTCAGGTTACACTATTTGTAAAGGATGGAAAGTTTTGGTCTTGTTTAGGAGTTTTCACTTGGACCCTGAAACATATATTGAGCCAAAGAAGTTTGATCCTTTAAGGGTTTATACTAAATTTCCTTCCTTTCGGATGTGAAAGCAGATTGTGCCCAGGAAATGGTCTTGCCAAGCTCGAAATTGCTATTTTTCTTCACTATTTCCTCCTGAACTACAAGTGAGCATGCCTTCTCTGAAGAAACACCACTTGTTTGACTCAAATTATGGATGTGAATTACAATGAGAAAATTATAATGAGAAATGAATGTGAGGTTGAGAATTAATTGGTGTTTGAAATGTGTGGTTGCAGGTTCAAACGTTGTAATCCTGCATGTCCAATAATGTATCTGCCTGATACGAGGCCTAGGAATAATTGCTTAGGAAGAATCTGCCAAGTTTCTAGCTAATAATTTGCAGATAGGAGGAATAAAGAGCTTACCAAATTACTACATTGTTTTGTCCTCGTCTTCTGGTTTACAAAGGTTGCCGAGGCATTTTTTCCTCTGCACTTTCTTGAAGTTGAAGCACAACATTTACATTATATTTTTGGATCCCTCTTGTATCACAACATTTACAAAAAAAAAAAAGAGGAAAAATATTATCATTGATTTTGTCAACTTTTACTATTGGAGAGATCATATATTGAAGTCTTTACATCGAAGCATTTATAATCTTCTTCTTTTTTTTTAATTTTTTTAATAACAAAAAAGAGTAAACTAGAAATGGCAATGGGGCAGGTTTGGGGTGGGTATGCCCTCCCCTGCCCGGCTCCGCCCCGTTAAGAAAACCCCCACCCTATACCCGTCCTTACCCGATTCAATCGAGTACAAGCAGTTACGAGAAAGAAACCCGTTACCCACCCCATTAAAAAAATACTAAAAAGATAAAAAAAAATTGAAAACTAAATGAAAAAACCATCTAAAATATCATACATCAAGCCCAAATTATCAATTTCATTCAACCACATGTAAAAATTCGAACTATCAAGCATTCAATTGCACATGAGACATCAAATCTATATATCTGTTATAAAATAGAAGAAAAGAATAGAAAATAGAGAGAAAACTTGGAGATAAATCTTGTAAATTGTATCCTAATATGAGAATCAGTGCAACTTATTTATAGGTATAAGTCTAGGGTTTTATGGGTTACAATAGTTATTCATTAAATACAATAATTATTTACAACACTCCCCTTAAATGACTATTCTATACAATAATTGCCTTATAAAAAACCTTGCTTGGGAAAACTTAGTGGGAAAAATCTACCAAACTAAGGAAAAAGAATACAGTTAATTCTGATCAACTCTTGAGTGTCCAAGTATTGCCTCATTAAAACCTTGCCAAAAAAACCCAGTGGGATAAAAACCGATTGAAGGAAAAAGAGTGCAGCTACTCCCCCTGATTTCAACTAACAATAGTTTTTGTGTTTAACCATCTATATCTCTCTAATATATTCAATACTTTGAATTATATTCTGCTTCAAATAGTATCAACTTTTCAAGAGTTTTATATTGAGGGTCAGTATCATATATGTTACAAATATTTATTACACAAAGAATCTTCCGATCTCTAAAACCTTACTAGGAAGAAGCCTAGTGGGAAAAAATCCAAGTGAAGGAAAAAGAATACATTATTTTTTGAATACATCATCGATGTTGCCTCATTAAAAACCTTATTAGGAAAACCCTTTGGAACAAAACCTTAGTCAAGGAAAAAGAGACAACACGTATCTCCTTCATATGTTCTTTATATACTCTATTCAAGCATACCAAATCCTTCTGGGATTTTATCACATTAATGATATATTTTCATATATTGCCAGTCGAATGAAACTTCAGGCTTCAATAACATCCGCCATATATTTAATGCTCTCAAAAAGACCATCACAAGTATCTGCTCCGTATTCATTTTCATGGATCATAATTTTGGAATCGACCACGTCATTCTCCATGCATGTTATTAATACATAAAATCTTCTTATAGGATTTTATATCAATCCAAATTAGAGTATTTAACATAGTATATCTATTGGCAGCTATACAGTCAGTAATCTTAAAATGCATACTATCTTACAAACATCAAGTTTGCATTATATATGCGAGGAGTACAATTATGCAATTCATATACTTGTTACCAATTCTCAATTTCTCCTCCTAATGCTGAGAAGACTATTTAATTTAAGAAATAGTTGGAAAAAATATGATATAATATATATCATCTTTCATAGATGAAGTATACAGAAAGGGATTCAAATCCAATATGTATTCTCAACATTACAATAATATTCATCTTAGCTATGTGGTGGAGCGACTATACAAATCGTACATATCAACTTGAGATGGAGGTTTCTGACTATAAGCCAGATATTAGGGGTGTCATATACTCTATTGGCATGTTATATAAGAATAATACTGTAAGTGAAATATCAATATCACTTAAACACAAATGTATGTTCTCAATTAATTGTATAGCAAATAAATTGAGGCGTATAATATTATTTTGCTAACCATAGGCAATTAATATCCCAAATAATATATGAATATTTAATGTCTTTTGGAATAAATTCACTAGCAAGATTCATATGTCTTTTACGATATCTAGAACTTTTTTTTTATAGTCAATCAGTTGAGCAAATATTCTTGTAAACTTCTGGTTACAATTTTGACATGTGACCTCTAGTGGATCCAAATTCGTAAAATGTCTAGAAGGTCCACATGGGGTGAGTGGGCCCACATGGTTCAACCTGAATATTTTCCAGATATATTTGAAACTCAGTTCTAAATAGCTAGTGATTATTAATAGTCAAATGCCTGAGAACTTGCAGCACACAAGAATTATTTTAAGTGAAAGAATCTACTAATTCTTTACATAATTTTCTATCACCAAACCGGGATGGTCTAACCGGTTATGCTAGAAACTCAGTTCTAAATAGCTAGCGATTATTAATAGTCAAATTTCATGAGAACTTGCAGTACACAAGAATTCTTTTAAGTGAAAGAATCTACTAGTTCTTTACATAATTTTCTATCACCAAACCAGGATGGTCTAACCGGTTATGCTAGATAATAGAATTTCCATAATATTGAACTTCCGGTTCAATATAACAAGTAATGTATTTGAATAATACAACCAAAACCTTTTAAGCAAGAGATATCAGATTCTTAACCAAAGACATGCCGCAAGGGAAAATACTGATGATAGATAATTGGCTTTATATTAACTATCACTATAGCATGTAATATGACATGATCTCAAGCATAAGTTGGGAGTTTTGTTTTCATAGACAATGGTCTAACAATTAAGTGAACAATTTTGCTAAATTATTTTAAGTGTGAACATGAGCAACTAAATGTTCAACCTCAATTCCGATTGTCATACAATAATCATCGAATGTTTGAGATCAAAACTCACTAGCATTATCAAGACGAGTTTCTTGATTAATGAATTGGGTTTTTTAATTTTATTCTATGAGTAAGTAGTCTAGTAGAACGCCGCATCTCTAGTAGAAAGCAAGCGAACACGGGACCATCTAGTAGAAACATCAATCAATACTATAAATTAATAAATGGTCCATATAATAGGGCTATCAACCTATACACATCTTCATGAATTCTTTTAAGAAAATTAGAGATTCAGTATTAACCTTTTTACTGGAAGGTTTGATGATTAACTTGCCTTACTCACAAGCTGCACATGGGAAACCATTTGCTAAAAGAATTTTTTGGTTCTTTATATTGTTCCCATGTGAATTATCCGACACATCATAATTGCTCATATATACCCAAACCTACTATGCCAATGTATAAATTTCTTCCAGTCAACGAACTTTAGATTCGTGACATGGTTTGTCTCAGTTGCTTTTATGAATGTATAATACATTCCAGATGGTAGTGCTGATAATTTTTTCTTTATCCATTTTACGCCAGATACAAAGGAATTTATGTAAAAATGTTATTATATTTTGCACTATCTCAATGTCATATTCATTTGATATATTTAAAAAATCAATAAATCTCTCTTGAATTTGCCAAAGTGCATCATCAATATACAATTTAGTATTATTTGTCAAAATAATACAAGCTTTTGATGATGCTCAATGTACTTGATATATAGTATTAACATTATTTTCTGCTAATGTTAATTCCACGGTATGCATGGTTGCACTGACATCAAATTCCCAATATTTTCTTTTAGGTCAACAAAGAAGTTACATATATCAAAGTAAGTTACTACTTGACCATCATAATCAAGGAAATTAATATCCACTTTTCTTTTTCCCTTGATTGACTACTAGTTAGAGATCCACAAAATATTTTGCTGTATGACAGATATGTGCTAAATGCATTTGATGCTCCTTTTCAGACGAGCTATCATTATTGGATGCTTCTATGCATTAACTTGTCAGAGTTTTTTTTATGAGTTTTTCCACTTCTTCGCCTACGGTTCACGATACGATGTTGTATTTGCTTCAGGCAATACAGTAAAGAGATCGGACGTAACTTATGATTTTTCATATATCATGTGAATCTTTGATTGTGAAGTACTCAACTTTCAAGTTATTGTGAAGATGATAACAAAGGAAACTAAGTGCTTTTACACTATCCTTATATGTGTTTTCTTCTTTTATTATCTTACCCAAGCCACTTGAGGTCTATAAAATCAATGGCTCATGGCAAATAATTCTTGCCAATATATCACGTGTAACTAGCTAAAATTTGCTGATATTGGCTATTTGTGTAACATTATGATGTGAAAAGTCATAATTTTAATATTAATAGGACGTGAATATTTATACCCTCCTTCAAGAAGTATTGTTTCACATATCGTTAATATCTATAGTTATCAAGACATATGCTACTTCACGAGTATACTAAATTATACCTTTTGAATTAATTTGGGTTATTGCTACTTCAGGAGCAGTATATCAATATTCTTCAGGAATATTAAATTACCAAATAAACTAAATCTTTAAATCCAATATAAATTGCTTTTAGGAGCATGTAATATTCCTCAGGATATTACAATTGGTTGTATTACTTTGGGAGCAAGAACTTATTTAATTTAACTAAAGTAATTAACTAAAAGTAAATAATACAATAACAAGCAAGGAACATATATAATCAATAATAACAAGAGATTACTGCTTCATAAGAGGTAATATGAAATATTCTTCAAGAATATTCATTTACTATTTTTTTCTTCAAGAGAAAATGGATCTAAATCTCATATATCGTGATACTCAAAAGCACACTACATTTAATTAGAATATGATGAGATCATATTGTGTTCTTCAGGAATCACAACATATTAATCTTAATAATTTTTAAGACTAATAAGAATTAGAAAATCGTATTTCTTCAGGAATTACGAGAAATCTTATGTGACTTTTTTAATGCCAATCACATTCTTCTTGAATATGAGATGTAATTAGTGATTCTTCAGGAACCACAAAAATAATATATGTTAAGACTCTTTAGGAGCCAATCGTATTCTTTTAGATTATGAAGCATAAATTGTGATTTTTCATCAATCACAAAAGATAATATCTACATCACAATAATCTTCAAGATTATTGATAGATTTTGAAAGATTCACTACTACAAAAAACCACATTAGGCGTCGGTTTTACCGCACACTACGTATCGGTTCTGGTGGCAACGCTAGCGACAACGACGCGAATTGTTCGATTATACACATCGGTTTCTGGGCGACGCCTATGGTAGACAAAAGGCGTCGGTTGTATACCTACAACCGACACTCATTGTACTTCTTAATAAAAAATATAAAAATAAAAATACACTATAGGCGTCGGTTCTTATTGAAGAACCGACGCCTATTATTAATTATACGCGTCGGTTGTAAACCAACAACCGACGCGTATAAGATATTTTTTTATTTTTTTAAATATAGTTTAGGCGTCGATTGTTACTAGGCGTCAGTTTTTTGTATAACAACCGATGCCTCTATTTTCCTTTTTTTCAGCATGCATTCAAAATTGTAAGAAGCTGTTATAGCCCTGCGGAACATGTAAAATAACAAACACAGCATCCAACAACAAACACAACACCCAAAACCAAACACATCTAAATCCCAATACAAACATAACCAACACATGTAAATAGTCTAACTACAAAAAATAAAATCACTTACAACTACATTGCCTTGAAATTGAATAAATTAATTTAGACCACTATAAATCAAATACTCCAAACATTATCATTACTATATTTCCACTCAAATCATCACAATCTAATTAATCTAACTACATTCAACAACAAGGTCAAATGTAAGTTATAAATTGTGCAAAAATATTATGCCATTAATAAACTGTTAGAATAATGTACACTAGCTAACTCTTGAAATGTTCATGTTTGTATGAAAATGTATAATGCATAGGTAATCCATATTTCAAAAGAAATAAGATAAAAGATTATACACAATAGTCGATAAAGTACTTGACCCACATATCTCGAATCTCGTCTATCTTCGCTTGATCATACGATTCAATATTATATGCCTACAACAAATAAAAAGTAACATAATTACTGTGATCGGAAGAGCAATATATACATGCAACTTTAGAAAATTCATAGTTTTCGATAAATATTTAAACCTTATTAAGATATTCTGAACTACTAGAACATTGTGTGCCTATATCGTACATATTTTTCAATACACAATAGCCATACTCATTGGATCCCGGTTGCTGAGCACACTTCAATTTCCAACGAATTGGCAATTAACATTAGCAATTAAACCACTAAAATTTGAAACTTCAATATATAGTTATTATAACATTAGCAATTAAACCACTAATACTTTTCATACCTTAATTGATTCCACATGAGATTAGTCTTCCTCATTTTCCCCTGCGCCCACAATGTTCTAGCTACCCTACAATTATTATATATATATATATGTGTGTGTGTGTGTGTGTCTGTGTCTGTGTGTGTAAAAGTTAAATAAAAGAATCTAATTATAAACGATACCAAACGAAACTTTAGTTAGTGATAATTGTTTACATGTTCAAATCCGCCTTTATCTCAAAAGTGCACCTATTATTCTCAAAAGAATCCAAGTAGTACACTGTATTACGCTGAAAGCATAGCACAAGCAGTAGCCAGTGGTTTCTGTAATATTTTATAATAATATAAGTTTGCATATGTTAAGCACAAATATTTCAAATTAAACAAAAGCAGGTTTTAAAAAAAATCAATTAATATTTGTAATAGTTTTTACCCCTGATGATACAGTATTAGAATGTACTTCTTGTCCATCAATTTTCCAAGTGCGCTGAGCATGTAGTTGAAACCCGACCCCTCCCAAACTTAAAAGTAAACAGCCGCAGTCATCGATGGGCAAAGAAACCCAATATTTGTAATATCGAATTCGTTACATAACTTATGTAGGTACCTAAAATACTTTATATCAGTGGTGAAACGTCAAATAAAAAATTATATAATGTAACTAAATATAAATGAAGAAGTCTTACATTTCCCAAATTTGAAAAATAGATACGTTCAACCATCCCATTCTGAGCAGATCGGCAATATCGTCGACCGAAACATGAATTGTGTTGACCTCATCAATGGGGTGGTGAAACACATTCACATCCATCGGCACGTCAATGAAATCCATAGAAGGGGGCAACCTGACAGCTACGGCGTGCAACTTTTTGAGAATGGGACTCAGGGATGTCAATGTTGCAGCGTCAACAAGAGTAGGTCGTGCCGAAGAGACTTTAACACTCTCGGGCTCCTTGCCTTTTTCCTTGAATGCCGATTGCTTCACTATCTCCAGCTGTGGCTACAATTTAATTGCCATCATAACATGGGTAACACGAAATGCAATGAGGGTAGGAGTTTTAATGTAAGTTCAATTCATTACCTCCAGTGGTAACACTAAATGTGAAGGCCACTGAGTGAAACCACCTTCAGCTATATCAGCTAACTGCTGTTGAAATGAATTTGACACCAGAAGATTCAAGTTTAATGGTTTAGGATATATAGAGCCAACCGACACTTTGCAATAATTAGGCAGTAGCTGTTGACTGTGCACCACCATACCAACCTCAGGTGGGTAAACCATTCCAACTCCTATAATTGTGCTCTTACCGTCACACATAAGGGCGAGACGACATGGGGTCGGCTTCTTCGAATATTCAACACAATTGAACAAAATAACGTTAGTTGTAAGAATTATTCTTGAATTTAATGGATTCAAAAACATTATAATGCAACATTAAGTACCTCTACGTCATGATATGAGGGGGGATCGACTGAGTAGTGGCTATTACGGGTCGGTGGCCTGGCGGAAAGACTAGCCGTTGTAGGTATTTCCATACATCTAACAAGATCCGGTGGTACTTCTATGCCAAGTCGTTGGAAGATCTGTGACTGCATCCTCTCGAATTGGGCCTGCATCTGTGTCATGGTATCATGCCTCACTCGTTCAGTGATGCTCACAGTGACCTCTACTGTTATTACCTGCCTAAGATCATCAATCGACACCAGCCCACTTTGTCTTCGCCTCAGTTCTTCAAGTTTGCCGTACATGTCCCTCACAGTGTCTTATCTACCATAACCCCCCAGTAGGCCCTGGTGCTCCTCATTGCCTAGAGCAGCCATCAAGATATCCTAATGTCTCTTTGGGACAAATTTTCCGCTGCTGGCATCCTCTTGAATTTCTTTCTGTTTGAAATATTTCAAGATACATATAAGTACACATAAGTTGATGTAATGAAAAAACAAGTAGTACGATTTATACTTATAATTTTCTAAAAAACCTCCTTCGTTGCATCGTTAGGTATGTAGTGATTACCATCTGGCCCAAACTTCAACCTTGCTTGAAGCCAATCATAACAGCGATCCTGGGACTGAATAGTTGAGCTAATTGACCCACAAGATGAAGAGGAAGATAGAGGGTCTACAACAATCCACTCAAGCCTCCTACGAGCATAACCGGCATATCCTAAAAAGTGTGGGTGCTTGTTATACGCTTGATTCTGTTTCACCTTCTCGCTTTTCTCCTAAAAATCACATCACAACTGCTTTTGTTTACATACCTATGCAATTTGAAAGTAATACAAACTTCTGTAACTTTCTCACCCTAAATTCGATAGTATCATGGTCCTGTTTGAACTTATTCCACATCTCTTCAGTAATGAATAGGTACAGCTCACAAGGAGATTTATATTTCTTGTACTGCTCTTTGATGTAATTTTTCACTAAGGAAGCTTTAAACCGTCCCCAACTTATCCCAACTACTCTCAAAATAATAGGCTTCATCCTGTCATCTTCCAGATTGAACTTTTTTTGCAAAACAACAAGATTGAGTACCGCTATATCAATGTAAATGTGTGGTGAATTCATACATGTACACTTAATCGATACCTGGATATCCTCCTAAATAAGATCCTTAAGAGAATCCTCAACTTCATGCCAATTGGGGTAGTTTATGTGCACATGAATCCAGACCACACTCCCCACGTGCCTGGCCAACTGCGTACTAAACGGTCCGATAGGCCTACCAAGCTCGTCGAACTCAACTACTCTTGAAGCATCATCCGTCTTCTTCAACTTTTTGCAAGTTGTAGGACCTCTCGTCACTTTTTCTTTGCTAACATTTTCATCATCCATCGCAACGTAACTACATACATAGAAAGCACAACATGTATAAACCAGTATGATCAAATTAGCATGTGTATATATATATATATATCATAATCCAATAACAAGATATTAGCATGATATGCATAAATCAGAATATAAATGATCTTATACAACAACATTGTAATCATGTGCGATGGTCAATTCACAGGCCTTCTTCATGATCTGAACGCAGATAATTTGTCTCAAAGTTATTATCTCCTAGAGGAATGTGATCTACTCCAACTGAGAATGGAGGGGTCTCGTCAAACCGATCATACTTTTCTTCGTCAACAACATCATCGATGCCAACTATTTGTCTTTTGCCTTGAAGGACAACTGACCACCTAGACTCAATAGGATCAACAACTTAGAAGACTTGCTTTGCTTGAGATGCAAGTATGAAAGGATCATCAAGATAGCCTATATGACTAAAGTCTACTAGGGTGAAACCCGATCTGTCAACTCGAACACCCCGGCGGTTTTCAACCCATTTACAGTGAAACAGAGGAACCTTGAAAACCTTGTAATCAAATTCCTAAATTTCTTCAATAACACCATAATATGACATTGTGGCATCCCCCAACCTTGCATCAGTTGCACTAGAATATGCAAATGACAGTGCTACCAACGTCACTCCACTGTTCTGCATTGTACTCTTATCATCTTGACATTTTGTGTAAAATGTATACCCATTAATGTCATATCCTTGATAAGAAGAAACATCCACCCCTGGGCCGTACGCCAACCATTTTATTGTTTCTGAAATGGTGTTTTCCGTGTGCAACAACTACTGGATAACTCTATCTTTGAACCATGGTATAAATGAGCGATTATGTTCTTTGTTCAACCACAAATCACCTCTTAAAGGATTCTGTTGCCTTAACAATAACACGTGCTCCTCCAAATATGGGTGAACTATAGTAAAATGTTGTAAGACAAGGAGGTGTGCTTTATCTCGCATTTCGGCCGTGGGTAAAAATGATTTGAATCCAATCGAACCTTTATCTCCTAGTCGACCCTCGTGCTGCGATTTAGGAATACCAACGGCTTCCACCCCAGCTGGGTAATCAGTACAAAATTCAATTGCCTCCTCAGCGGTATAACCTTTAATGATATTGCCTTCGGGTTGAGATCGACTTCTGACGTATCCTTTCAGAATACCCGTGTATCTCTCAAACGCGTACATGTACCTCAAGAACACTGGACCACAAATCTTAATTTCTCTCACCAAATGCACCATAATGTCAAAAAATGATGACAGAAAATACATTTCCATTTGGTATAAAGTCATCACAACATCAGCCTGTAAAGCATCTAACGTCTCTGGATCAATTACCTTGCCACAAATCTTGTTGAAGAAAAAGCATATCTTAGTTATGACATGTCTAACATGTTTTGGCAATATACCCCGTATTGCAACTGGTAAAAAATGTTACATTAAAACATGACAATCGTGAGACTTCGTACCAACTAATTTCAAGTCTTTCATTGAGACAAGCCTCTTGATGTTTGATGAATAACTAGACGAAACCTTAACAGCATTCAGACTCTCACAAAAACTTGTTTTCTCTTGTTTAGACAATGTATAGCATACACGAGGCAAATATGTACGCTTTCCTGACTCCTACGGTGCCAACTGGTCTCGTATGCCCATTTTGACCATGTATTTTTCTAACTTTGACACTATCTTTCGTTTTTGCTGGGATATTCAATAATGTTCCGATCAGACTATCACATACATTCTTCTCTACATGTATTACATCGAGACAATGTCTAACTTGCAAGTGCGGCCAGTATGGTAGATCCCAAAATATCGATTTCTTCTTCCATAGACCTTTTTGAGGAGGCTTAGAGGTTTTACCAAACACAACCTTTACGTGTTGGACTCTTTCATAAATCTGTCTTTCTGTTAACGGCAAGCGGACAACTTGAGTCTCGGTTTTCCCATTGAAAACCTTTTTCTTCTTTCGATATGAGTGGTCATGAGGGAGAAATACACGATGACCTATGAAGACATTTTTCTTACAATTATTCAACCAAAGATCAATCGTCTCATCTTCACAAATGGGGCATGCTTTGGCTCCTTTAGTAGTATAACCTGACAGGTTACCATATGATGGAAAGTCATTTATGGTCCAAAAAATCATGGCTCGCAATATGAAATGCTTCTACTCGTATGCATCAAACACTGAGATGTCTTCGTTCCACAACAACCTCATATCGTCGATGAGTGGTGTGAGATACACATCTATATCGTTACCTGGTTGTTTAGGCCCCGAAATCAACAATGACAACATGATATACTTCCTCTTCATACACAACCAAGGGGTGAGATTGTAACATACCAAAAGAACTGGCCAGGTGTCGACTGCTCATATTACCATGCGGATTTGTTCCATCTGTACATAGACTAAGTCTAAGATTCCTATCTTCTCCATCGAATTCAGGAAATATCTTGTTAATGTTCCTCCACTGAGGAGAATCCGCCGGATGTCTAAGTTTTCCGTCTTCTTTCCTTCCATCAACATGCCATAGCATTTTCTTCGCATCCTTTGCATTCGAAAATAGGCGCTTGAATCTAGGTATTACAGGCAGATACCATAACACCTTTGTCGGAGGGCCTTTCCTCTCACTTTTATCATTGCTGTCCTTTCTTTTATACCTCGAAACTCCACATTTTGGACACACATGCAAGTTCTTGTACTCATGTCTGTACAAGACACAATCATTTGGATATGCATGAATCCTCTCAATTTCCATACCCAAAAGACATAACAATTTTTTTGTCTCGTAGGTCAAGTTAGGAAGCTCATTATCCTCGGGAAGTATGTCTCTTAGAAGTTCCAGTAACCCCGTAAAACTCTTGTCACTCCACCCATTTTTCGCTTTCAAGTTATACAATTTAAAAACGGTAGATAACTTTGTAAACTTACTACATCTAAGAAATAAAGGCTTTTCCGCATCGATAAACATGCAGTCCAAAAATGTGAGGAGTCTCTATGAAGTCATCTTGTATATCACGCATCATTTCATCTATCCGATCATTCTGGATAACGTCATCTTTTCTACCCACATTAATCTCATCACTCTTGTTTACAGTGTTCTCATCTTCAGCACTCCCGTTGTCACCAGTGCTCATCCTATGAACCAAACTCTCACCATGCCAAAACCACCACGTATAACCTTCTTTAAACCACGCCTAATCAGATGGTTCTTCACTTCCATATAACTAGGATATTTTTTCAAATTCTTACAATCGCGGCATGGACAAACTATCAATACTTCCCGTTTCCTTTTTCTATTATCCTTGACAAACTTTACAAACTCTTCAACCCCATTCAAATATTCTAATGAAGTACGACTCTCATACATCCAACTACGATCCATATATCTATCGACCTATTGAGATGACCAATAGAAGAATTATTTATTTTCAACATTTATTTGTACATCAATATTATTTGTTTTTTACTTATTCATTTACATCACAAAATTAATCAAGTAATTTTTCACAATTTTATTTTTTTAAATTATATATTTATCATGTTACTTACATATTTAGTTCTATTATATTACATATTTATTTGATTTTTTAAAGTAACTCATCCTTCTTAATTACATGTTATTTACATAATAAACAAAATCAAAAAATTTTTATATTATGTAATTTTCTTATTTTGTTTATCTATATTTACATTTATCTAATTACATGTTATATCATGTAAATATATAACATGTTATCTACATTATATAATTTATTTACATATAATTTTCATTATGTAATTAATACATATTATCTACATTATATAATTTATTAATATTATTTACATTATGTAATTTATTAATAATAATACTTAATTAATGTTAACATTTACAAGTTTATATCTATTAGGCATTTTATCAAACACATTGTTTGCAACAATTTTCACCTTTATAAAAACCCTAAAAATTCATACAATCTAACTAATCATGTAAACCCACAACAATATCGACACATATTCCACAAATAATATCCATAGGCCTTCAAAAAATCCACAAAAATCCACAAATCTCTATTTACCAAACATATACAAACTAAAAAAAATTATTCCTCAAATTGTAAACAAATACCCACAACATTGCAAATTAAATTACAAGAAGAGAATATTTACCTTCAAAACGCTACGAAAAAATGGAAGATAAACCACCAAAATTGGAGAGAAGTTCGAATGGCGAAAATACAACACCACCTCACCACGACCGCACCGCCTCCCGCTACCGTCTCAACCGCTGGCTGCTGAGTCTCAACAAGGTAATGCCTTTGGGTGGAAGTGACCGGATGGAGATTAATGGGATTTGGAACCAAGGAGAACTTCGACGGCAGAAAGAATCGGTAAATGGGCAGAAAGTTTTGAACGGCAATGTGCGAACAATGAAATAGAGGGAACTAAAATCTTAAGGTCATAGGCGTCGGTTTCTGAAACCGACGCCTATAACATTACAGCCGACGCCTTTTATTCATTATAGGCGTCGGTTCTTAACTTTACAACCAACACCTATAATTTAGGCGGACAATACGCGTCGGTTCTTAAGAGGAATTGACATGTATTCTTTGAAGTTTTATTTCAAAATTGCCACCGCGTCTTATATAGGTGGCGTTTATTACAAGAACCGACGTGTAATGTGGATTTTTATTTCAAATTCTGTAGTAGTGATTGTGTTTCTTCTGGGAAAATGATAATATTATTGATTCATAATCAATATTCAACTATTGAAATAACAGTGTTAAGTGTGTTCGATAATCAAAACAATAATTGAATAATATTATATATAGGTATATAAAAAAGATATGACAAAAATTTAGGCAGCTTGTAGAATAAATAATCATGAATAGAAAACAATTGTTACCACATGGGTAATGTTTTGCTGGAAACAACCAACGGCTCCAATTCAAACTATTGTGATGCGCGGCATATAAATATTTATCGTGCATTAAGCAATCACACATGCAGCCGCAATAATAACCATTAAATTGGTAGACCGTTTCATAAACATATTAGAAATATCTCTCCATTAAATTGGCAGATTATTTCATGTGCCAAATTGAAATCCATCTCACCATTAAATTGGATGAAGATCCCAATAAGATGATATGTAAACATTAAAATAAAAAAATAAATAAATCGTCTCATATGTCAAGAAGAAAATTCAATCCCTTGACACTCGAATTTTTGAAGGAAAATCATATTAATTATGATTTCATTCATGATTCATCGTGTAAAAAAACGTAATGCAAAATAATTAAAGAACATATCATGTTGATAGCGTGTTATAAGCTATAAGAAAGGAATAGAAAATAGAGAGAAAACTTGGGGAGAAATCTCGTGAATTGTATCTCAATATGAGAACTAGAGCAACCTATTTATAGGTACAAGTCTAGGGTTTTAGGGGTACAATAATCATTCACTAAATACAATAATTATTTACAACAATATCTATATATGTTAATTAATCCACTTAAGTCTCGTTACCTTTTGTATCGCGATTTTTCTACCTTTTTTATTTGGTAAATTTTACGGTATCTGTTCTTTTTCTTTTTAGGAAATATTTTTGTGAAAGAACTCAGAGAAGACTTGAACCTATGACCATTAGTTTTAACAATTAAATTTAATCATTTTGCCCATTTATTTTGTTTGTTAATCTTTTTTACTAATAAATTAAAATACAAAACTTGAAATGTCAATTCTAAAGCAAACTCTAACACATCATAATTCATTAATTCACCATCTCTACTGTGTGTATTGATGAATATAATATTATTTGAATTTTTTAATCCATTTTACATTTTTTATGAGGATCTTTTAAAATGAGTTGGGTATCAAGTTTCGAGTAAATTGCCATTTCTAGACACACACTCCTCTTATCTTAGGGAAAAAATAATGTGAAGATAAGATGGTGTATTACCATATTTGCTCTATTTTGTAAAAATTTTTATGAAAACTTCTTACAAATAGCAAGACTCCTTTTCAACCTTTTGAAATTTGCCTCGTAGTAAATTTCGAAAGTAAACACAAAAGACCCAAAAACCTTTTTTAAAAATCTATAGTTGGCTAGAGAAATATGATTTAACAAGATAGAAATAAATAATGCTAAATTTTTTAAGTGTGTAACTTTTTTTTAGAGAGAGTAAACTCTTAAGTCTCACGAAACTTCTATTATTACTTGCTCTAAAATATATCCAATTGCCCATCTAATGGAAAAAGCTATTAGTAGCTCATGGGTCACTGTGTGTAAAAAAACAGAGACAGGTTGAACCGGCACGGAAACGGGGCAAATTGGCCGGTCTCAGTCTGGGTTTTGAGCAGAAATAACCGGTTATTTTGGCCACGCACCGGCCGGGTCCGGTCCGGCCTCGAATTTTCAATAAAAAGCCTGAAACCTTGGTCAAACACCGGTTTCGGAAACCGGTTCATAAAATCAAAATCCCCGATTTCAATTTGTTCATTTCACCGATTCCTCCCGATTCGTTTTTCGACGGACATCAGCCGCCGAATCGCTGACTCCCCTAGCCCGCTTCGGCCTTCAAAGTTCAAACGCCTCAAGCTGCCGGACCGCCGGACGGAACTCTAATCTAACTCCCAAATCCCCATCGCCGTTCACCTTCGACTGAGACAGCTCCACAGCGGAGCCGCGTTCGCGTTTGCCGTTTGCTGTGCAGGCGACAGCTTCGGAGTTTGGACCTCCGCCTCCGGTGCTCGACTGCTCGGTGAAATCTTTATTATACGGTAATGTAACGTGCGGTTACTTATTGGAAACAATTGCAAAAATCAGTGTGGTGTGGATTTTTTTTTAAATAGAAAATCAGTGTGGACTTTGGAAAAGATTATGGTGAAATTTTCGATCCTGTGTGCTCTAACTTTGATACATCTGTGAGAAATCTATGAAAATCCCTCTTTGTCTGCCAAAATATCGAAGAAATTCTAGGTGCATGTTTGGGGTTGGCATTTTAATTTTTAATAAATGAGTTTTCAGACGGGTTTTTAAATGAATTAAATTTGATTGATTTTGTTAGCTTATTTTGTTAAATTCTTATTCAATTCAACCAGTGATTTGCTTGGCGAATATGATCTTGATAACGTGAATATTAACAATAGTAAAGATGACTCTTAACTTTATCTGTTAGTAAAGATGTTTTAGTTAGAAGCTGAAGATTTCAGTTGAGAGAATGAGAGGTGAAGCCTATATATAGATTTCGGCTGAAGATTTTGATAATTTTATTGCTGTTTTTATTTTATTTTATTTTATTTATTTATTATTATTTTTTAAAGATGCATCAGTGATTTTAAGAAGCATATTTTATGAGGCATAGGCTGTCCCAATCGCTTATAAATGTTGGTTAGCTGTTTTACAGGCTTCGGAAACACTTTCATGGCTAAAAGTTACTTAAAAAGTGTCTCTACTTCTAATTGGGCATAGGGTGTGGCTATTGCTTATAAATGTTGTTTAGAAAATTATAAATGTTGCTTATAAAATTGTATGTTGCTTGTACTGCTTGCTTGTGTAACGCTTATAATAATTGTTGCCGTTGTCATAATTATCTTATTTTCTGTTCAAGAATAACTTTGGATGATGGTGAAATGGTATTGCTAAAGTTGAGTTGTAGTATTCTCTTATGATGGCACAAAAGCTTCTTATTTTTTGTGCATTATGCTATTATGTTATCATGCTATCATGTTTTATGCTATTGACTATTGTATTTTGTGTGTGTTTTGATATTGGATTTGCTTGATCTATTGCAAGTAATGACACTTAATTTCACTCTACTAGGATTGCATTTGGGGATATCTTTTACACTTACAATATGCGTATTTGTTTGTTTTAAACTTTGATTATATGTGTTTTTACATTGCTAAGTCTTTAGAATTTTTTTTCACAAGCCCAGAAAAGCTCCAAAAAAACCGAATTCATTACCAAGCCCGAATTGTAACAGAAACTATTTGGGCTTGCCATTTTTGGGACGGGGACGGGGATAGAACCGAAGATGTTTGGTCTGGTCTTGGTCCTTTAAAAAACCGGGACCGAAACCCGTGTGCACAGGCCTAGGTTACAGGCACAGTCTCAGCTACATAATTTGTTGAAATGACCCGTTTGTCCTTAATAATGAGTTAAACCAATATCTCGGTTAAAAACCATTCCCCCCAAGTTAATGTGTGCCCCACCAAAAATTGCAAAACCCCCAGTCCCCAGATAATTAAAATCCCTTCTTGCACACCCCCTCCCTCTGAAATCTCAGAACCCCTCTCCCAACTTCTTTGCTCGTGAACCCTTTGTTGCCTTGCCGGAGCAGAAATCCAGCGACACTTACTCCCAGGATTTGAAACTGCACCTCTCCAATCAAAAAACCCAACTGAAAACCCCAAAATTCGAAACCCCACCGGCCCTCAATTCAGAGAACATCGCGAACCTCCCCCCAACCATCTTCTTCCCACTTGTCGCGCTGCCTGCCAGAGCCATCGCCAGAGCCGGGAGTGGTCAAACTCTGACAAGAAGCAGCCTAGCCGAAGTGTAACCGATATCATTTTTAATCTGGTAACTTCACCTCACACATTTTCCTTGCTAATAGTAAAATGTCACTGATTTTTTTCCGATCTCTTTTTAAGTTGGATTTGATGTTGGCTTAATCTTGATTAATTATGTGATGATTATTAATGAATGAAGATGACAAAATAGAAAAGTTTGGTGGGTTAATTCTGGGACACTAAATTCTGCCAAGAAATTATTGTTATTTAAGTGAGATTTCGTTGCATTAATCTTCATTAATATTTGCCATTACTTATATAATTGACATTTTTGCACATGATTGGGCCTTGGATTTAGTAATGAAATCTCCTCTGCATCTAAGGAGGCAGGTTGAAAAAGTTCATGGATTGAACTTCTTAATTGACATTTGGAAATTCTGTTTTGTTGCTTTATATCCTTGTGTGGTTTTGAATTGGTGCTACAAGCATGAGAGTGGTCTGCATTATTTGTGATATGAGGAGATGTTATCTCTATTATTTGGGAATCTTGATATTGTTAAGCTGTTCAAATTGATGATTTGGGTGGATGATGATTTTATTTTGTTGCAAAAATACAAGTCTTTTAGTTATTATAGTTTCATCTTTGATAACAAATCTTTATTATATATAATAAAATAGTTGTAAACTTTAGATTGTCTAATTTTACTAGACTAGATATACTTCACTGCTGGGACTTTACGATATCAATATAATATGTCATTTTAATATCCTTTTTGGTATTTAAGTATCTTCCTTATTTCTAGAATTTTTCTTCATTTTTTTTGTATTTAATTATTTGAGTTTATGAGTGGACTTATTTAATTATTTGTATTTATCTTATTTAATTATCATTCCAGGAGGAGTGAAGGAAGGAAAGACTTAAACAGGTATCTGTTTTCTACTCTGCTTTGTGTAATCTTTTCTTTCTCAATTTCATCACACATAAGTACATTAATTGGTCTTTGGTTTGAGATTCTTTGATTGTGTGGCGTCACTTTTGCCTAACCTAATGGGTTAATTTCACATATAGTCCCAACCTTTGGGGTTAGTATTGGTTGGGTCCCTAACTTTTTTTTTTCAACTCGATGGGTCCTCAACCTTTCATTAAGTTGCACAAAAGGTGCTTTAAATTCTCGACCGAATTACCATTATACCCTTATCTTTTTTAGATTAAAATCAAAAGGTTCAAAAATATTAAAATAAAATTTAAAAATTTATAAAAAAGAAAGGAAAAAGAAAAAAGGGGCTTTTTTTTTTTTAGGGGAAGGGTTCCGGCAGTAGTTAACTGCCGTTTCCGCCGGCCCAAAGGGTGGGGGGAGAGACCCCCCCTGGTGAGTTGCCGGAAAATGGCAGCTCACCGGGGGGCTGCCGTTTCTGGCCGCCATTTGCTGCTGGACCGCTGCCATTTTCCGGCAGCAAATGGCGGCCAGAAACGGCAACCAAATGTGGGGGGATACCCCCATGTGAGCTGCTGGAAAATGGCAGCTCACATGGGGTCCCCCCGGTGCTGCCGCTGCCTGCCAGAAATGGCAGCCAAGGGACCGGCAGCTCACAGGGCCCCCCCCTTTGGATGCCGTAGGGAAATTGGATTAACGACTGGCGCTTTCTTGGTGTTTCCTCCATCCAATACTACCGGAAACTGTCAGTTTGTAAAGATTTACTTTTGCAAATCCAATGAAGACGACATCGGGTTCAGCTTTGTTTTCCCTGCTTTCGTTTTCCTTTTTTTCGGGTTAATTTTCATCACCGGTAGGCTTCGTTGACCTTTCCTCTGGTTAGTTTTAATCCATTCCGCCGGCCAAAACTTGACATAAATTGGGTCGTGTGTTAACATACTTCACTCTTCTGCAAATCCATGTAACGACAACTTTGGGCTCAATTTTATTTTTCCACTTTCATGTTCTTTCGTGTGTAGTTAATTTCATCCATTGGTAGACTACTTTGACCTTCTTCCTTTCCGGTTGCACAACCGACCGCCGCAAACGCTAAATTACATCCTAATTGGAGAACCTCTACTACTACACGCCTTTGCTTATTTGACATGTCTCAAAGTCGGGTTCCGTTTTTGCCTATTCGACATGTTACAACGGGACCACCTGGCCCCGAAACGAGCACACACCATATTGCCCTGCCAACCTGACCCCACCTAGACCGCCCTAACAACCAAAAATCCTTCCTTACCTGTTAAAACACCCATAACCTATGGACCTGACCCATTGCTATCCGAGGTTGCCGATTAGCCACCAGGCACCAATACACAGATAGTCACCTTCTGAAATGGCGAAACCGAGTAGAGGGGATGATGAATACTTCCGTTGCATATTTAGTTAGTATCGGGGTAAATCCTAGGGATATTGGACCGATGGTGAGTCAGTATCCCTATTTGTTGAGGATGAGGGTTGGGACAGTGATTAAGCCTCTCGTAGACTATTTGGTCTCCCTAGGCTTGTCGAAGAAGATTTTGGAGAGGATTTTTGAGAAACAGATATATATTCTTGGTTATGATCTTAAAGATACTATGAAACCTAATGTTGATTGTTTGATGAGCTTTGGGATTAGGAAGGAAGCGCTTGCTTCTGTTATTGCACAGTATCCACAAATTCTTGGATTGCCTTTGAAGGCTAAATTGTCATTGCAACAATACTTTTTCAATTTGAAGCTGAAGATTGATCCGGATGAATTTGCACATGTTATTGAGAGGATGCTGCAGATTGATAATGTGGTAAAGATAGTTTTTTAAATGCCCTCAATTACTTTCTCTGCAAGTTGGTCTCATGAAAAACAGTTATTACTATTTCAAGAGTGAAATGGGTAGGCCAGTGGAAGAGCTTGTGGAGTTCCCTGAATACTTTACTTATAGCTTAGAGCTATGAATAAAATCAAGGTACCAAAGGTTAAAAAGCAGGGATTTAGGTGTTCTTTAGCGTGGTTCCTCAACTGCAGTGATATGAGATTTGAAGAGAGGTTGAAAGGTGAATATATTGACGTAGAGAGTGCTCGTCCAACATTTATAATAGGTGGCAAGTTAGAGCTTCCCGGAAGTGAGATTGTGTTAAGAAGAGGAGGATGAAAGTGATGATGAAATGCTTTACACATGCAGTTTCCTCGTAGTAATTTTGTTTGTAAATTGTAATGACATCAATATGATACGGTTGCAATATCTATATTTTCACCCGCTCAATTTTTGCTCTCCTATATGCTGTATGAGGCATTGATAGACAAGATTTCCTGGGACTGTGAATTGCATTTTTTTTTTCATATATGGTCAGCACATAACTTGGTTCTTTGGGTAACTTGGTTCTTTGGGTTTGTGAAATGCTTCACTTTGCTGCTTGGATGGGTCGATTTAAGTTTTCTGTCTGTCTGATTTTCTCATTGTAACACCATTATTTAATTATAACCACGCATTTTAAACACTCAGATCTCCACCACTCGTTCAAATATAATGATAAACAAACATCCCTTTCATTGCAGTCCTTAGCATGTATATTTTACCCTTCTTTTTTTTCCGGCCGGGGGGGGAGGTGTTTTTCAGGATATCTATGTTGCTTGTCCTTGAAGCTGTGGCTGGTCGAGATAATTTTCTTATTCAATAATTCAAAACATTCCACGATAATCGCTTCTGAATGATTGGAATGCGATAACGTTAGATTCCATATCTTTGGTTCAACTACACATATAACTTACTTACATTGCTTGTCTAGATAACAATGTTATGATAAGCTTCTCTTTTAGTTGAGTCATTTAACTTGTTTTTCTTAGGTCCGGGATGAGCCAACATGCACATTGCTTCTAAAGCACGCATTTTATTCTTTTTGACATTGTCCATTCATCGTTTGAGAGATTCTTTTCCTCAGTAGTCTTCCATGATTTACTTCTGTATGCCATTTTATTTTTATTTACAAAATTATTAGTTTATGATCTTTTCATTATCTTCATAATTGTTTAACATGGTTTCGGATTTATGTATTTGGGATTCATACGATTCATCTAACTTCTTTTTCTGCTTGGAATTGGTTTAGTCATCTATCTGCCATTTTGAGTGGCGCTAATGGATGGTCTAGTTCAAAAGTTAGGAAAAGCGGTTAAAAAAGTAGCAAGAAACCGAGGGTCAAACTGGTGGTACACTCCTCTCATGGCAGCTGCTTCCCGCGCCATCACTGAGCGTATCCCGTTGGTTGATTTCATTCTTGAAGTTCGTGATGCGAGGGTAAAACTGCAAGCAGTTGTACATGTGTTTCCATAGGTGCCTTCGTGTTTATTGCATTCCATGTACATATTGTGTTTCCACATGCATTCGTGTTTATTGCATTCCAATTGCTTCTACAGATTCCTTACGTGGTTCGTTTTACTTGCCTTGGGACATTCTTGTTTCTGATATATGATATTAGATTTCGGTATTTTTCTTGGTGAATTGCTGCTGGTACTTTATAAAGCAAACTGTAAGATTAGTTCTGGTTGAAAACAAAATGAATTAGATCGTAAGAAGAGAGCTGCATTTGTGTTCTTAAAAGTCTTCTGCATTTCGTATTTTGCAATTTGGATGGGTCCGTAATATCTGATTTTTTTTTTCTTTTTTTCTTTTTAGATACCATTATCATCAGAATGTGGGCAACTGAGAAATGTCTCACCTTCATTGCGGCGCATCATAGTGCTAAACAAGGCTGACCTTGCAAACCACTCACAGACAAAGGTGATCTTGTTTTGTCTTCTCTTTGATGCTTGTGATTGTCTTAACTTACAACATTATTAGTTGGGTACTTGGGTTTTACATATGTAACATTAGGTTTTGCCCTTTTCTGTTAGAAGCATGAATTGTTTGGTAACATCGTGTTACTCTCTTTTGAGTTTTTAGCACTTAAAATTTCTTCGAAATAATAAAGATCGGAAGAGATTCCTGAAAATTCAATTTATTTTCGTCAAACTAACAAATGAGTTTCTATCCCTTTTCTTTTCTCTTTCTTTTTTAGTTGTCTATTCCAGGCTTATTAAATTACATCAGTCTCACTTGCGATGACTGTATGTACTTTTTGAATGTATATTCATCTTTCAGTTTTGGAAAATGGTAAAGGTGTTCAAAGAACCATCCTAACACTGTAAGCCACCTTTAGAGAAGCATAAGATGGTTTGTTTTTTTTTTTTTTTTTATAATATCTCTGTACAAGATTGAAAATGTTAATTTGCTGTCTAGTAGTACTCGATAGAATCGTGTCCAAATGCAACTAAAAAGTTCATCTATATGGGGTTGACAAATACGTTAAATACATGGTTCTAGAAAACAAAACTATGACTTGTGGCTTGTGCAGTTCTTAAAAGAATTAGTAGCTTGGGTATTAATACTATCTAAGGTATTATAATACTCAAATAGTGCAAATTATAATAGTGCATATGGGGATGTATTTATATTTCCTTCTTTGATTGTGCTTGAGTTGTTAGTCCATGTTAACCTTTCATGATTGTATATATAATAAGAAGGGCCTTATATTTCTTCTTTGTTAGGATTGGATAAAATTTTTCGAGGAAAGTAAATCTGTTGCATTTGGGGTCAATTCCCATAATAAAGAGAATATTAAGGAGGTATGCGCTGGAAGTTTTTCAATGCACAATTCAATATTCAATGCACAATTCAATCCTTTTCTGTCCTCTAGCACATTAGAGTTTGTAGTTTCATTGAGAGTGTTTTGCACTTTCATTGAGAATGCAGTACTTTCATTTTACGATGTTATTAATTCTGATTGAAGCTATAACTTGTACGAAGGATGGATTTATTCTGATTCGTGTGATAAATTCATTTTACGAGTTATTAATTCAATTGTGATGCTTTTAACCCAGCTTGTGTGTTTTTTGTGGGTACATGTTTGAATGTTCAAATGGCATTATCGCTGTATGGACAAGCAAACTGTATGCTGACTTATTATACTTAGAAATTGAAGGTGACCCCTTAAAAATGATGGCTGGTACTGAAGTTAGGTTTCTGAATTTTATTTGACTTGATATTGTGCTTTATAAAGCTTATATCTCCTGATATTCAGAATCAGTAACTTTTCGGTGATTGACTTCATGATCGTCGCTGCATTCTGTATTAACTTTAACACCTTGCAGTTTCTGAACTTTCTACAAGCTAGAGTCAGGGAACTGAAGAAGACAGATGCTTCCTGTCACACCATAACATTAATGCTAGTTGGCATTCCTAACGTTGGCAAGTCTGCATTAGCCAATGCTTTGCATCAAGTCGGAAGGATTGGTGCTGCAGGTGCTCAAACTCCATCTTTTATTCCTTTTTTTGAATGCATTCTTGCATTTAACTGTTATTGTTGTATTTCTTTCTCCATTTACTGGGTTAATTTCTATGCTGCTTCTCATATCATGCTGTGTTCGTTACTTTGCAGAAAAAGGCAAGTTAAAGCATGCTGTCATTAGTCCCCGGCCAGGGGAAACCCAAAGTATTTCAAGCTTCAAGGTCTGAAATTCTTTCCCTTAAAATTTTCATGAAAGTCGTGAAGGCATGTGCATTCATTTGAAGAATAAGTTGGATGTTTGTGCTTAATAATAATGAGTTTGAGTGTTATTCCGGCTGCTAACTTCTACTTGTCTTTGTCTCTTCTTTTTTTGATTTCAAAAACAAGTTAAAGAAAATTAGGCGATTCCTTCATTTACTATTTCTTTTTCAAGTGCCTTGATACCATTTTCCTTTGTTGACAACTGCCACTATTTTCAATTTCAGATAGCTAGCCATCCTAATATCTATGTCTTGGACACCCCGGGTGTTTTGCCTCCTGAGTTGACTGATGACAGGGTATCCTCCAAGCTTGCTTTAACAGGTTCTCTCTCTTTTTTCTTTTCAGTTTTCTATCTCTTTAACAGGTACTAAAGAGTTATCGAGTTTTCTATCTCAATAGAAAATAATATAGAAATAAACAGAGACATGGGCATGGCCTAGAGAAGGACTATAGGACTATATGAAGAAACAACGTAAATATATTTAGATTTTCTTTTGTCAAATATAGGTGCTCTCTCAGATCATGTGGTTGGAGAAGTAGAACTTGCTCGTTATTTTCTTTGTATGCTCAACTTGAGTGATGAGTACAAGAAGTGGGGAAAGTTTTCTGTCACTGGAAATGGTAAAGCATCAAATAATCTAGGAGGTAGAACTCTTGCCAGTTCCGAAGGCAAAAGTCGAGAAAGGCGATATCTAACAGATCACACTCAGGTAAAATTATATTTTGGTTTTTTCCCGTATGTGGATATTTCCACTTGGGCGATATCCAACAGATCACACTCAGGTAAAATTATATTTTGGTTTTTTCCCGTATGTGGATATTTCCACTTGCTTACCCAACATCGTAGACAATGTTGATCTAGTTGTCATTTATGACATTTGATGCAGGATTTCACAGTCAACAGTGTTCGACAAAGCATTTTTCAGGAACTTTCATCTTTTGCTGGCAATGTAGAAAACGAGGAAGATCTTACACGCCTCATGGAAGTTGAGTTCAAAGTTTTGCAAAGAGTTTTTCATGTTCCAGGGGAACCAGATGAAGACAATCAAAACAGAGTTGCTAGTAAATTGCTTAATCTGTGTCGTATAGGAAGGCTTGGCCATTATACTTTAGATCCTGTCACTGAGATTGTTAGGTGCAATTCCAGTGAAATGATATAGGCCAAATTATGCAATGATATAGTTAAAAGCTTAACTATAAAAGTATTATTACTAAATTTTGACAACATATATAATTGTGGTAATAAACAAAAGTAAAGACTTCATTGCAGCTAAAACGAGATTATCACTTATGCGTTGCATGAAAAGATACTGAGACAAGTTGTACTTAATGTCATTCATGTGGAAACGGACTAAGGTCAGACCTTACAAAGCTTGAAATAAACGTTGATCCATCATCTAATTGTTCGACAGCCTAAGTGCCCGATACATTTTTATTTTTTCAAATATCATTTTAGATTCCGTTTTTTCCTCTTTTCTAATGACCGGTTAATATTTTACCTAGTCACTAACAAATTACTCGAACTTCATTTTTCTAAGGAATTTTACCTTTTCTTTTTCCTTTAAAACAAAGTTTAAGTAAATCTTTTCAAGAAAGAAAAACTAGAGTCCCAGTATGCACAAGCTCTCGGTAAGTAACTTTCTGCAATTACATTTATTTTTTATTTTTTGTTTACATAAATAAAGACATAGGCAAGTTGCGTTTTTAGTAATAAATATAAATTTAATGCACTGCATTTTTTTCATTTTTGAATATTACAAAGGGGATTGTAGGGGTGTAGATTTGAGCCTTTGATCAAGAGTGTACGAAGCTAACTAAGATGTCATTAAGCTACACAGGTCTTGGCAATGCACTGTGAAATTAAGTAAATATCTTCTTCCCCTTTTGAAACCTAAGTTCAGTAATAATGTATTCCCAATATATATATATTATATACAAGAAAATTTTCAAGCACTTCTTAGAAGTTTTATTAAAAAACTTCTCACCCATGTAGCTTGCACACCACGTGTATTTCAAATTTAAACCATGTGTATTTTAAATTCACATGACATGCATCTATGTATGTCACATAGGAAAGAAGTTTTTTAGTAAAACTTCCGGAGAGTACTTGAAATGGACTATATATATATGTATATAGACACACACAATCCAATGGAAATTTAGCAAAATATCTTGTGGGTTTTAAATAAGACTAATTATATTTACAATACATATATTTTGTTTTTTCAGTGCAACATCATGCCAACATCTATTTATATATATATATATCTCTTTGTGTGTGTGTATATATATATATATAAAGAAATTAGTTTGCGGTATCTTCATATCGTATTTTTTCTGCCAAAACTGTCAATGAAGGTCATTTTAGACTATTGCTTACATGTTAGATGAATTCTGCGGTATATTATATGTTGAATGTGTATCTTATCTCATACTATATGTATATCTTTGTTCTAAAAAGGTCGCCTAGGTGGCACCTAGGCTTGAAGCTTGGATTCTACGTTTCGTCATGCTTTGCACTTTATCACGCATTGGTTGCGCTTTTATTGCGTATCGTTATGCTTAGGCGTGCTTAAACTCAATGCTTGACCTTGACGCTTTTCATGCCTCACGCTTTCTAGAACAATGATGTATATATCTTACTTTCTTAGATATTTTGATGATTTATCTATATTCAAAATTTTTTATTTTTTTAACTTTTTGTGTGTGTGTGTACACATCTTATCGAGGAAGCATTTTTTAATTTGTGTTTGTATTTTCTTTTTAGTTGATGTGTTAATTTTTTAATTATTTTAGATATATTTTTTTAAATCTAGTGGTTGCCATATTATTACTTCTTTTGTATCCTAAAATGTATCCTAAAAAAAATTAAGTAAAATGTATCCCAAAAAATAATTAGTAAAATGTATCCTAAAAAAAAAAAAAAGTAAAATGTATCCTAAAAGATAATAAGTAAAGTGTATCCTAAAAACAAGTTTAATGAAGTTTACCAAAAGTAAAACTATAACTCACAAATTTTCTTGAACTTAAACACCAACTATGAAAATAACAAAAAGCTCAAGAGTAATAAAATAATTACTAAAAACAGCAAGAATGAACTTTTCTAAGAATAAATATACAACACGGTTTTAATTGAACTTGAACTATGGTAAGCGATTAAAGCATTTTTAGACTAAGGTCCAGTAGTCAGTGTATAGGATTGCTTAGAGATTTGAAAGTTATATAAGAAAAAAAAATGAAAGATAAAATCAACTAACTTTAAATACAGACATGTGAAAATAAGTAATATGCTTATAGTGAAAAGCGAAAGCAAATAATAAGAATCAAATTTAAGCCAACCAATAAACACAAGCCTACATATACAGCTTATATAATTCCGAATTATCATACTTAATTAATATGTACAAATGGTATGGCATGGCATATACAAAAAAGAACAATTACAAAATATTGACCACGCATCAAAATATTTGCAATGAAAATAAATAACTAAATCAAAGATTTTTAAAAAGTAGAAAAGTACCTACTCATCCATAAAAACCAATTAGAACACTCTAATATACAATTCTCTATTCTAGAATGGAACAAACCATTTTCTTGAAACCCGAAGAAGGAATGCTGCATTCTTTGGTAAGTCGGTGGTGACATCGCGAAGGTTAAATTTTACAGGAGCCATTTAAGAAAGATTTGAAATAGTGACAAAAGTTTTATATAATTGAATGCAAAAGACTAAATCACACAGCAAATTTTTCCAAATCGGTCAGTTGATATCTAAGAAAATTGTATATTGAAAACTCTATTAGACAGTCTTAAATAATGCAAAAAATGAAGCCCTAAAAAACATTGGCTCTGAAAAACATTCAGAAATCAATTAAGGTTGCTAACTACACCTAAAATCATGGAGAAAACTTTCCAACTATGCAATTGCACCACAATTAGGATTCTGTAAATTGAATATAATTAGGGTTGGGGATTTAACCAAAATAAAAGAAACTTACCTTAATTAGAGATGTTGATGACGATTATCCAGAGCATGCGATTTGAAATGAGTGAATTTAGCCAATCAAAATATTAATAGATAACATTTCCATTGATAATCCTATTCAAATTAGGTATAATGGGTCGCAACCAATAAAAAAATATGTGAAAATAAACTAAATATAATTAGGGCTAGGGATTTAACAAAAATAAAAGAAATTACCAGAATTAGAGTTGTTGATGACAATTATCCAAAGTAAGTGATTTGAAATGAATGGATTTGGCATAATTGATCGCTATCAATAAAAAAATCTGTGAAAATAAACTGAATATAATTAGGGCTGGGGATTTAACAAAAATAAAAGAAATTTCCAAAATTAGAGTTTCTGATGACAATTATCTAGAGCATGTGATTTGAAATGAATGAATTTGGCCAATCAATAAACCAACATATAAGATCTCCACTCATAATCATATCTGAATTAGGTAAAATGCGTCGTGAAAGACTCTATAGATCTGGGCTTTGAAATATTGTTATGCATATTCCATAATAGAAGTCGATCAATTTTGGAAACAATGAAGATAAAGAGGATTATGACTCTTATCATTGATGATTATCCAAAAGGCGGAGGTTTGAAATATAGGATTTGGATCGATCAAAATCATAGCAAAGTGATGAGCATATTCTAGAATGATATTTGCCCGTTCTAGAAACAATTGGGTGTAAAATAAATCCAACATCTCCAAGGGAAAATTTATGTAACGGAAAGCCAAATTCAAGAAGGGAGATTTGTATTTAATTTAGCAAAATAAAAAAGGAAAAGCATAAATCTGTAAGCTATATATTAAATAATAAAAGTAAATAAAATAAAATAAAAAATAAAAATGGAATTAATGGCCAAGATTAGTGGATGAAACCAATGGCCAAGATGAGTGTTTCAGACTTAGCAAGTGATTTAGGCGAGCAAATATGTTTAGGAAACAATTATGCTTTTAAGTATATATATAGACATAAATATTATACACTTTCTTTAATTTTCATGGTTTAAAATAAAAGAATTAATTCATTTATTAATAAGGTACTTATATTACTAAATAATAACAAAGATTTTAACTTCTAATTATGTTAAGGTTTCATTTCGTACCAATTATAATTGACCAGTTATACATACAAATTAATGTTAGAATATGTTATGGGAATGCCATGATTTTATTAAAATATTTAATTTAGATGTCAAAATTAACATCTGATTAATTTCAGTCTTATCTATATATCTATCATCTATCTATCTATACACAATAGTGTAGGGGTAGGCAACTGGACCAGCTAAACCCCCCAACCTCAAGTAGACCGAAGCGAATTGGACTGGTTCTGTAGGTTTGAGTGGTTTACGGTTTGGTTTCGGTGCAAGGATAAGTAAAACTGAGTTGGTTCTGCTTAGTATTTGGTTCATTTTTTGAGAACCAAATGAAACTGGACTGAAGCGGGCCAATTAGAACCGAAGCACAACAAACTAGTTTCAATCATTTTGAAACCCTAAACTGTATTCAGTTAAGTGATTGACTTGGGCAACAAACGTATTTCTCTATAAAATAATATTAGCCATTTTGAAAACCCTAATATTCAATGACCACAACCCCACACAAAACATATCTGGAAGCTTCTTTGACTCTTACTCCTCTCAAAAATCAAAGTAAAAAAGCTCATTTCATGGCTTTAAGTTTCTCTCCCATAGACCGCAGTCCCTGCCACAGGAGCTTCAACAATAAACAATGTGGTGCCTTCAAATCTATGATCTACAATTGCAAATGTATGTGTTTTCAAGTTGCAAGCATTTTTTTAAGGCTTTTTAACTGGCATTGGAGTAGCTAACAGGAAAGGTGTGTTTTTTTTGCCTTTTGTTGATATGCAAATAATTTCCTTTTTGCCACATTTTTTTATCTTCAAAAGATTTTTTTGGGTACTGTGTGTAAGCTTTTAGTCATGCTTTGAAGCTTCTTGTCCCAAAACGGACCGATTTTGGTCGGTTCAAGCAGTTATGGTTAGCTATGCACAATCCGTTTGGCACGGTTACAATTATTCATGAACTGAGATAGGCGGATCCGTTGTGGGTTAGGCCTAAACCAGGACAGACAACCCACCGAATGCCAACTCCTGCATAATACTAGAGTCGTTATCCTTTTTGTTTTCCTGCTCTTTTTCACTTGCTAACAAGAGTATCTGACATCTTGACTATCTAATAATTCTTTTGATGATCTTGGCCGTCTAAGTTTTCATAATATATAGACTTTTTAAATTATATTAATTAAATATATTTAATCAACATTAATATTTCTAGAATTATTTTCTTATTTCCAAGTTAAATTTTCATCTATTTCTATCATAAATCTTGGTTCCTTCAATTGCTTCTATTCTATATGCCGTCTGCCTTTTTTTTGGTTGTGATTCTTTTGATAAAGTTAATTATCTAATTAATTAATTTAATTAATTTAATTGATCTTCATTTCAATCTTATCTATGTGTCTATCATCTATATGTCTATATCTATACATAATACTAGAGTCGTTATGTTTTTAGGTTTTCCCGCTCTTTTTCATTTACTAAAATGGGCATCTCATATCTTGACTATTTAATTATTCTCTTAAAGATCTTGGTCATTCGAACTTTTCATATTATAGACCTTATTTTATGTGCAATTTTCACTTTAGGTCCTCAACATTTTGATTTTGTATCAATTTTGTCCTCATTTTTTTAGGCCTACAAGGTGCCTAGCTTTTCATTTATTATCATATTATGTCTCCAACGTCACATTTCATCCCTATCCTTTCAATTTTCACTATTAACCCCTATCAATATGACCATTACACAATTGATTTATTAATTCACTATAGGCCCCTAACCTTTCAATTTTTATATAATTTTTTCCCATCCTTTTTTGGACGCATAGGGCCCACCTTTTTATTTTTTTGTCGTGTTATATCCCGTTAACACTTTCCGTACCTAACATTTTAAGTATTGCTGTTAATATCTATTAAAATTATCATTATACCGTTAATTATTTAAATAAAAATAAATAACTATATAAAATAAAAAGTCCACCAACTCTAACTCAATCTAATACAACCGAATGACAACAGTGGGAGATAATGATAACAAACAAAACTCAATATAATAGTCTCAATGGATATCAAATCTGCGTCAAAGAAAGTTTTCGATATAAGTATTATCGTGACAAATCGGATTGAATTTCTTAATCTACCATAAATCACGTAGCACATGCAGATTAGGTAAATCTGCCTAAAAAATGATTTTTGATTGATAAAAAATCAAACATAACCCTAATACTCTAATTCTAATTTAGTTTCTTGTCTCTCACTGTGATTATCACTTTAATTTGCTCCCGATCTGTTATTTGTCTCAATCCCGCTCTGATCCACAAATTGTGGATTGCAAGACGGATTTTGAGGCTTCAAAAATTTTTTGAAGAAGGGAATTCTCCTCTTTTTAGTCTATAAAGGAAATTCACCAATTATACAAAAGTATAAAACAACACCCAATCAGAGCAGGTCAGTAGCCTGATTGCTATTGCCCCTTTAACTAACTCATTTTATGACATGAAAATGAAGTCAGCTTCCCGTTTCCCTTGATCCTTAGAATCATGAATATGCCATTTTTGAGTAGATTAGATTTGGGCTTCAAGTTCTTAAGCTCTTCCGATCTCTGAGAATGAACATACTCAAATGCGTTGTTATCCCTTCGAATGCACGCACAAAATCGTCATTAATACTTCCTCTATGCCACATACTAATTTTTTATCCTTCCTTTCTCAAGAAATTCTACTAAGCTGCAATCACATTTTTCAAGCCCAAGGTGTAGGCCATCTTTTTCAATAGAAATGCGAATATTTTAGATCAGATTTCGGTTGGTAAGCTGTGCATCCTTTTGAAGTTTCTTAATATCAACTTCTTTCTTTGGCATTATCTTTACTAAGACATCTACGTAAGCTATTCCTGCATGTATTATATTACCATTTGATCCTTTCCATTGGCTATTTTCGTGACAAGTTCATTCATATATTTAGTTTTAGAGGCATTCCCTATGTTTGTTCTAGTAACAAGCTCATTTCTCATTTCCATTTTGAAGATGTTAGAACCATTCTCTGAATGTTGTTTCCATAATCATGATCATTAATCCTCTCCCTTCTTTCACTCCAGCCCGTAATCAAGTCATAGTGGTCCTAGACCCTATCTCGGTCTCTTTTTTTCCCTGTCCCAATCCTTTTCTTTGTGCTTGTCTTTATCACACCCTTTCTTCTTTTGCTTTCCCTTACTAGTCCTCTTCTTTTCCCTTCTTTCACTCTAGTCCTTAGGGCGATCTCCGTAGTGATGTTCCCAGTACCGGTCTCTTCGTCTGTCCCTGACCTTTTTCCTATCTTTATCACACTGTTTTTCCCTGTGCTCTTCCGATCTCACTGTTGTTTCCATAATCATCATCATCATGATCACTAGTTCTTTCCCTTCTTTCACTCCGGTCCCTAATCAAGTCACTGTGGTTTTGATCTATGTCTTGGTCTCTCTTTTTTCTATATCCCTATCCCTATCCTTTTCTCTATGCTTGTATTTATTGCGCCCTTTCTTCCTTTGTTTTTCCTTGCTTCTGGAATACTCCCACCCTCTATCTTTCTCAAAGAGATCGGAAGACTCCTTTTCCTATCTCTTATTCCACTCAAGTCCCTATGGCAGTCTCCACGGTAACGGTCCCAGTGCTATCTCTTCCTTTATCCCTGACCCTTTCCCAGTCTTTATCATGACGTTTCTCCCTTTACTAAGACTTGGAGTTGTTAGGAGAAGAGCTGTAATTGTCTAGATCTTCTCTATTAGGCTCGAATATTCTATCATGGTCCATCATCTCTAACGGCTCTCTATGAAACTTTCAATCTTTTGGAATTACTTTGGAGCAACTGATTTCAGAGTTTCATTGGCCAAATAATTAGATCGGAAGTCCCTCCTTCAGTTAGATCCCAATGGGTTTAGGGTTGTTTAAATCTCACAGTGTTCATTTTATTGAACGGAATTCAAGTACAAGGCTTAGGCCTATTGGATAGATGGGCCGCTAACAGACAAAAGACCTAGATGGGCCACGATAAAAAGCCTATATGAGCAAAGACACACGCCCATTAGACAAATGGGCCCCCCAAAAAAGGGCTAAAAGGCTAACCAACATAACTAGGCCCAGATGAGCCAGACCCAGACTACTTATTGACCCACAAATTTGTCCAATGAAAATCATGGCTTAAAGCCCATATGAGACATAAATAACAAAGATAAAAATAGGGGAATTTTACATGTAAGTTGTTACATTTATAACAAATTAAAAAAATACTCTCAATTATAAATATTTAGATCTTTGTAGTAGTTATTGAAAACAAATTGCAACAAAAATACTTGCATCAATAATAATTTCAAAAAAATAAAAAAACAAAACATTAAAAAAATACAAAAAATAATCAAAATAATTAATCCACGTCCTAAAAATAAGACTACTACGAAATTAAAACTCTCAAATTCTCTTTCATCTCTACAATTATTATCGTCAATTACATATAATACAAACAACTGTTCTTTCTCATCTCCTTAAAAAAAAAATCGACCTCAAAACCAAGGGAAGAATCGAGGGAAGAAAATATCTACAATTTTCATATGAACCATCGAGTGAAGAATCTCACACACAATGATATGTAATGTAATGTATCACATATACTAGTTTTAGACATAACATTCAATATGTTACGGAAGATATAACATGTAACACGCAATCAATTACGAAAGATATAACATGTAACATAACATGTAATGTATTACATATGCCAGTTTTAGACTCATATAGACATTATACATGTGACTAGGCATGGCATGAAACTTGCTACATGCAACTAGTTACATAATCACTACTTGCAAGTTAGGTAGTTAGTAATTCTAAGAAGAAACTAGCTACACCATTGAACTAAGAAATTACAGACACCAGCGTTAAAATTTCAAAACCCTCACCACTAACTCAATTAACGTCAGCTGCAATGAGACCAGATTGATGAGAAGAAGAAGACCCAAAACAAAACACTTCCAAAACTAGCCACTACAATGAGACCCACGACTATATTTAGCCAAGAACACGTAGAGAACAAAACCGAAGCAGACGACGAGACCAAGAAGAAGCATAAGAAACTAAAAAAAGAGTCCTTAGAATTAGGGATTTCTAAAGTTGTTGCTAAGAGAGAGAGGGGAGAGGGGGGAGAGGGGGGGGAGAGCGAGAGAGAACAATATTTAAATCATAAATAACTAATAAAAAAACTATGATCTAAATGAAATACCCTCACCATATTCTTCCAATTACAAGGGTCAACGGCGTGTACTGGCTAATTTCCACTAAAAATAAATAATGAAGATGGGCTGAAGATACTGCTCAACAGGTACAAATTCAGCCTAAATCCTCTAGTTTTTCTGTTTTGTAGTTTGAGATCATTCCACTTTTATTCTTCCCCTCCATTTTCATCACCTCCAGCATTTCCTTCATTTCCAAAATCCAACCTCGTATGTGCTTTAGCAGCCAAATATGAGACAAACCTTCTGAGGTAGATAGGGTCATGCTTGTCTAGATGTTGCATCACCATTTTAAGGCCAAGAAATGTTGGTGGGAGGTAAGGCTTCTGAAAGATCATAATTATAAAATCCACCATAGTTTTTGTCAAAATTTATGTTGGGATACGTACATAATGCTCATCGTCGAAGAATTCACAAGCATGGATCAAGTTAATTTTCTGCTAATGTATTCGAGGTTTTCGGAAACACATTTTTCCATACTCAACCCATTGCGGCCTTGAAATGAATATGATCTTAGAAGTCTTGATTTCCTCGTTCAGAATAGAGAGGCATTTTAGAAGTGTAATGGCGAAAAAGTTGGGAGTCCGCACAAACTCTACGGCTTACCAGATCATAGTTGGATAAACCACATCAAAGAAAAATTTCCCTCTGTCAAAGAATAAATTATAAACTCTTGGTATCTTAGCAAGTGGGCCTTGCACAATGCTTTGTCCCATATTTTGAATAACTATCTAGTGAGGCATTGGTTGGTTCAAAGGTAAGATCCTAGTATAGGTATTTCTTGCTAAGCCATTTCAGTCTAACTAGAGCTAGAGAGCATTGTTCTTCAAGGATGCTGGGTTTGACAATATGAGCAATGCTTGTTAAATAGTCCAGAGTTGTGGTTGAGGTGTGAATAAAGTATGGAAATTGGGTAATTGAGATTCTGAGTGACTGAGAGAATTAAAAGTATTCAAATAAGGGGACAATGTGCGTACAAATCAATGAATGACAGAGGAATTGAGAGATGAGGTTGGCTCGACCATGATATTAATATGGTTCCTTTGAACTCCATTGTCAAAGTTGAATCACCTGCAAAAAAAAAGTATGAAACTAAAAGCATGGTTAGTTATCCAAAACATTAGTAAAGAGATGAAAATGTTTCCAATGCTAAGCACGTGTAATCATATGGGAATGGTGCATGGCTTGTTTCTTCGTCCGGGATAAGATATATGATAATAGATTGTTATGGGTTCAGGAAAAAAAATAAGTAGTGCTTTATTTGCATCAAAATTATAGGATGTTTCTACAACAAAAAGGAAATTACTCAAGAATATGGTTGTCATTTCATATTAAAACTTCATATCAGTTTTCTAAAAAAATTGCTACCTTCTCCCTACTTCTTTCATAGATCTCCTAAACAAACTTGCCATTTCTCTGATAGCTATAGTTATAGCATGTTTCCACAGTTAAAAAGCATATTACCCAACATATGGTTGTCCTTTCATATTCAAACTTCATGTCAATTTTATAAAGAAAAATTGCGACCTCCTCCGTGCTTCTTTCAAGGATTTACTAAACAAACTTGTCATTCCTCTAGTAGCTCTAGTGGGTATAAGGTAGATGCCCTTAGACTAGACTTTCCACTATCACAACTTAAAATTGGCCAAAGAAATTTGTCATAGACCTCCATCAGAAGATTCAGATAGATATTCTCAAAATAGTTATACACACCAGTAAATTACAAATTTGCTTTTACATAGGACTCCAATTGTGTTTCAAGAGAAGAGAGAAGATTCCTAGTAAAACGTATTAAGGTCTAAAGCCTTCTAAAGTCATAACACATTCGTCCATGCTGCCTCATATCGTTAATGAGTTGTGGATCAACTCTAAATTTGCCATTCTACTTTTCTAATTTCAAAACCTTTGTGTCGATTCTCATGAAATAATGCTTCATTATGGTCTTTGAGAAAATCCGCCTTTGAGAAAATCCTCCTTTTTTATTCCCTTATAAGTTGCATTACTTCAGAAGCAGAATACCTCTTCACAACTATGTAGCAGAACCCTCCTCCAGATTGGATCTTCCATGGTGCAAACTTTGAGCAATCTTCGCATCTTTATAAAACTAGTCACTTTAAGGGGTTTCATAAAAATATCATCCACCTGATCTTCATTTCTGCAGAAAACTAGATCAATAACTCTATCATTTGAAAGATCATGAAGAAAATGAAATCTCACATCAATGTACTTGCCCAAAAGATTTTTTAATAGCTCTTTGGTTTCATGCATCTTAAATAATTAAAAACTCTTATCAAGTGTTTTCTCCTAATTGTTGTCTCTCTGTTGTAATTGCGCTTCGTGCCCCCTTTTTTTAGTCAAGAAAGGAAATTCGCTAGTTAAACAAAAGTATAAAATGATACGCAATCAGAATAGGTCATTAGCCTTACTGCTATTGCCTCTGATTATCTCATTATATGACATGAAAATGAAGTTTACCTCCATTTCCCGCTGATGCTTAGAACCCTGAATACATTGTCTTTGAGTAAAATAGATGTGGGCTTCAAGTTCTTAAGCTGCTAGTTCTGGGAATGGACATATTCAACGGCTTTGACAATCCCTTTGAATGCACGCACAAAATCATCATTCAGACTTCATGTATGCCAAATAAAAATTTTGTGTCTTTCTTTCTGAGGAAATTCAACTAAGTTGCAATCACAATTTTCAAGTACAATGTGCACGCCATCATTTTTGATAGAAATTCTAAAATTTTGAACCAGATTTGGGTGGATAAGCTGTGCCTTCTTTTGAAGTTTCATGATATCAACTTGTTTCTTAGGCATTATCTTTATTAAGATATCTATGTAACCTATTCCTGCCTATATTTTGTCTGGTCCCTTTCCTTTGACTGTCTTCGTGACAAGTCCATTTGTCTTTTTAGTTTTGGAGGTATTGTCTTTGTTTGTTCTGGCGACAAAGCTCGTTTCTCTGTTTCATTTTGAAGATGACAGGGTCATTCTCTCAATCTTGTTTCCATAATCATGATCCCTAGTCCTCGCCCTTCTTCCATTCTGGTCCCTAATCAAGTCATGGTGTTCCTCTGTCTCAGTCTCTCTATTTTTTTCTTTGTCCCTACACTTTGTTTTTGCACTTGTTTTTATCACACCCTTTCTCCCTTTGCTTTCCCTTACTAGTCCTCTTCATCTCCCTTCTTTCACTCTCGTCCCTATCGCCGTCTCTGTAGTGATGTTTCCGGTACTGGTCTCTTCCTCTGTCCTTGACCTTTTCCCTATCTTTATCACCCTGTGTATCCATTTGCTTTTGCTCACTATTGTTTCCATAAACATCATCATCATGATCACTAGTCCTCTTCCATGTTCACTCCAGTTCCTAATCAAGTCACTCTGGTCTTGGTCCATGTCTCGGTATCTCTCTTTTTTTTCTATGTCCCTATCACTATCCTTTTCTTTGTGCTCGTTTTTATCTCACCCCTTCTTCTTTGCTTTTCCTTGCTTCTCCATCTTTCTCGAAGTACTCACTACTCATCTTCCTCACTCTTGTTTCACTCAAGTCCCTGTGGCGGTCTCCATGGTAAGGGTCTTGGTATGTGTCTCTTCCTCTATCCCTAACCATTTCCTTGTCTTTATCAGTTGTTTCACTGATACTTAGAGTTGTTAGAGGAAGAGCTGTAATTGTAACACCGTGTTTATTTTCCCCTCATTATGTGAATTTATTTAATTTCAATACATTTTCAAAATTAATTATTTTAATTATGTTTATCATTGTTAATGAATTTTACTTTCTATGATTTTTGCAGTGGAAGCACTTAGAAGCTGTAATGATCAATGTGCCTAAAATAAATCCCATTTATGTGTAAATGTGTTTTTGAGTGTATATTTATTTGTATTGTTTATTATGTTTTAATTGCTAATAATTCTATTATGTCTTAGCTGCTTGAATATGAGTTAAGATGTAATCATTACATGGACTTTTAAGTCAAAGAAATGATATAAGAACTTCGTATCTTAATTATTAGTGATTATGTTATGATTCATGGCACATTGACCTTGAAAGCAATTAAAGGACTTCCACTTGCTAGCTCTTCCGATCTTAAAGACTTGAGGTAAGTAACTCTACCCTTAAGTATATTATATGTTGAAGGACGACGTATCGGTAATGTGCTACATTGTTAGCCTATTGATGAATGATTAATTGTTTAATGTGAATGTTATAGAATGATGCTTACATTGTTGAGCATGTACTTATTGTATTTAAGTGCATGTCCATGCACCCATTAATATCATGTCATGTCATTTCATAGTGTAACATACATGGTCATGATTTCAAAAAGACAAATGTTTTGCTATGAAGATTGAAAGTATTTACAAACTTACGTATCCTAAAATTTTGGAAAAGAAATGGTTGTACATCTATATTATGAAAGAATTCGAGTGAGAAATGGAGTGTGGGGAAAGGCATACCCAACCTTGCTGCTTTGGGCAGTGTTGAATGAATGTTCGCCACCTTGACAGTGTTAAAAATAATGTTGCCGCTTCGGTGGTACTACCAGCAGAATTGAATCCAATTTCAAATAAGAATGGCCAACTACATTCCGATTGGTTAGACGACATATCAAGTGAGCTCGCGATAGAAATGAAATTTCTGGAAAGGAAATCGAAAGTTTTCAAAGGAAAAGAAAGATTCTTAAAATGCTAAAGTCCAATGGGATACGTAAGTTAATGCATTGCATATCATGAGCATTTCTCACGTGCATGGAGTTTATTTACTGGGCATTAGCTCACCCCACCCTTACTTTCCCCCACCTGACGGATGATAAGAGTTAGATGGCATGAGGAGTTGACTTAGAGTTGGACTCAGTCACAGAATAATACTCTTTTTAGCTTGTATAGCTATGGAAAGACTTATTTCAAATTTTAAATCTAATTATTTAGTTCTTTTATGGGTTATCCTACTTTTAGCAGAGTTTTGATATATTGCAAGTGTTTTTTTTAGAGGTTCCTTGTTAATAATTTTAAACTTGAATTTATTAGTCTTCCAACAATACAAATTTTGAACTTTATGTTTAAATTGGGAATGGGTTAATGGAGGATCTGATGGCTGATGGTTATTGTAGTTGAATTTATTTTGTTGCCTGAGTTTCTCTTATAGGTTCGGCCATGTCCTATTTATAAAAGAGACTCTGCTGAAATTTCTATAGAATTTTGCCCAAAAAAAAAAAAATCTATTATCCTCCATTCTTAAAGTTAAATGAGAGTTAACATTTCTAAGTTTCGTAGTATTGTTAGACTTGGAGTGTTACAGTAAATGTCTTGATCTTCTCTATTAGGCTTGCATCTTCCTTTGTGGTCCATTATCTCTGAACGCTCTCTATGAAACTTTCAGTCTTTCTGGAATTACGCTACAGCGGCTGATTTTATTCATTTGGAAAAAAAAATAAGTACAACTTCATTTGGTGGAAACTATAGAATATTCTACAATAAAAAAGCAGATTACTCAAGAATATGGCTGCATTTCTTGTTAAAATTTCACGTGAATTTTTTGAAAGCATTGAAACCTCCTCCTTGCTTCTTCTATGGATTTACTAAACAAACCTGCCTTTCCTCTAGTAGCTATAGTTATAGTATGTTTCTACAATTAAAAAGCATATTGTTCAAGAATATGGTTGTCCTTTCATATTCAAACTTCATATTAATTTTCTGAAGAAAAGGTAGCTATCTCCTTCCCACTTCTTTTGTGGATTTACTAAACAAATATGTCATTCTTCTTGTAGCTAAAGTAGTTATAAGGTAGTACACTCTTATACCAGGCTCATCCAATGTCCGACTTGAAATTGGCCAACTAAATTGATGGTAGACCTCCAAGATTTGGAAAGATATTCTCAATCTAGCGGGGCAACTCCTCTTCCCATAATAACTAGTGATGACTACAACTTCCAATACTTATTTCTTGGTTTAATAAAATCACAATTGACTTTGTTGGGTATTACTCTTCCGTCCCACAAAGATATTCCCTTTACATTTTTTCAATTGATTAAGAAAGTTTAATTAATATTATTGAAAATGTACAATTTAAGAATGTATTTCCTAACATGTTATTTGGTTTATTTAATATTTTACTCTATATGTTCTTTGTTGTTGATTGTCATGCACTCTAAATAATAGTATTTTAGAAAAATAAAAAGTTAAACAATGAAAGGGGAATATAATTTGGGGAGAATAAAAAAAATAAGAGTATCTTTTTGGCACGGAGGGAGTAACATTAAAACATATAAATATTAATTTGAAATGAGGAATTGTAATAAATGATTCTTGTAAAAAGTAAATAAAGAGAAAAGTTAAAGAGACTGTTGTATAGGGCCAAAATTTTTACTCTTAAAGATGCTCTTCAAATTGTCGAATATCCTTATTTAGAATAGAGACTTCGATAATTTTGTAAAACATCTTCTTTTATGTGAAGAAATATTTCTCTTCTAGTGCTAAAAGATTGATGATGTTTTAACCATGAGTACCACTCTCTCCATCCCACAAAACTAGTCGTCTATTTCTTTTAATTATGTTCGTCCTAAATTATAGTCGTCTTTATTTATTTAATTTATTGATTCTCTAATATACCTATATTTATTATGCATTAATTGTAACCAACAAAAATAGACAATTAAAGTGAAATATTAAGTAAATAAAAGGATATATTGGGAAATATATTCTTAAATTGCACTTCAAAAACATTAATTACAGACGCTCTTCCGATCTTCTATGTGAAAAATGAAGGTAGACTATCTTTGCTTGGACAAATAGAGTATATTTTTTGGTTTTCAAAGTGTTAGACTTAGGGTATGTTTGATTGTAAATGTTTTCTATAAAGTGTCATTTCACCTAAATTCTAACTTCTGTGTTGTTAGATTCATATATTCTTTTTATCCTATGTAAAATGTTTCAAACTTCTATTCATGTGATCACATTTTCCTTTAAAAAAACAAAAGTATTTTCTTTTGGCGAGTGTAAGTTTTTGTTTCCTTGACATTTTAGCCCTTCAAATGTCAATTCCATTTTTTTATCAAACAGAAGGAGCTTATTTTCTATGAAATCAAACTAGTACTTTACCCATACATCGCACGGGAAGAAATAATTTGAAAGTGATTAAAAAAATCTAGTATCATAAATAATAAATAATAAAAGAGAAAATATCATAACAAGTTATTATCATATTATAATAAATTTAAATAAATATAAAATATCCTTGTACAATTAGTTTGAACTTGTAGAAGTGTTGGTTAAATTAGACAAAACAAATTCAAAACTTCAAATTGAATAAAAATTTGAAACTAATTTACACTGCACACTTCTATTTTTTTGGAATGAGAAAAAAAAAATTATTGTACCATATGGTGTTCCCTAACACTTAATTTTCAATAGAGTGCCATCAAAAAGAGGCATTATTAATCAAAACAAATCTTTGAAATTGAAACAAAAGTTATAAATAATGGATACAAAGTATTAATAAACATACTGCTAACATATAAGGGTTGATCAACATTATGCGATAAATCTCAGTATGTTTTATTCCCATTGTTTGAAACAATTTTCTTTCCAAAATAGAATGATATCACCAACTAAATTTGAAAAAGCATAGTTTGCAAGGTACAGTCCCAACATATTTTTAGTCAGGGTTTAGTTTTCAACTTTCCATATTTCATTGCTCTAAAGATTTTGTCTAAGGAAAACACATTTATTTTCGAATAGTTTAATTATTGTCATCATCAATATTGCCTAATATTCTCTTATCAACGTAGGTAATATTAGCAATCAAAATTGAAATGGAAAGAAAACCAAGAAAAAACTAAGAAAAAGGAAAGAGTCAATTTTACGCATTGAGAAAGTGTAAAAGGGTGGAAACATAGTTTTGGCAACTATGTTCCTTTTAAATAAATAAATATACATATATATATATATATAACACTAAAATAGAAGATGTAGTATACTGTTATTATTATAACAAAAAAAATCAGTTTTTGAATTATGGTTAATACAAATATTGAAAAACTTATTTAAACATAATAGTTGCAGTTGAATTAGTCAACTCATAACCCTAAATGGACCCAATAAACCATTTTCTAATTAGGCTTTCAAATGCAGCAACCTGTGAAATTTCGGCCAACATTTAGATAACACGTCCATATGAGCCTGATACAAAAGTTTATTTCTTTATCATAGTTGGAAAAACGTGTTTCCTTCCTACAATATATGCTCACAAAAAAATAAATCAAAATACAAAATAATGGCAAATTAATTAAACATGTCAGAAGTTTAAACATATATAGCCTCCGTTTAGAATTACTATTGGATGCCCAACAACTTCTTTTTTAAACGCACAGCTGATGATAGTGTTTGGTAAGTTTTAGAAGCACAGTTGATGAAACTAATAACATCCTATAAGGGATTTTGAGAAGCTGCAAAAAGGTAGCTTCTTAATTTCTGCTTTTAGTTTCGATAAGTAATAATAATTAAATTGTCAAATTTAACATTTATTTTTTTAATTCCTTTTGATATATTAGACAAAGAAAGAGAAAATTTACAAACCATTTTATGCAACAATTTATTTTCTTTGATTTTTTTTTCATTGAAACATGATTTATTTGATTGTGCACCATATATGTTTATTTTATTTTTTGTGCATTTTTATTACTTAGTTAATTTCAAACAACTTTTTCCATCAACGGGAAATTTCAAATAAATTTTCACTTTCAATTATTCCTTGTCGATATTTTGTAATTATTTATGAAATATTACATATTATTCATAATAAAAAAAGCATACCATATAATAAATAAAGATTTAGACCATGTACTTTTTAGTAAATACAAACAAGTACAACAATCTACAGTTAAATTTACAAAACACTTAAAAGTTGCTTTTGGGTTGTGCAGCAATTTTAGCAGAAATGTTTACCAAACACCTAACTAGTTCTTCTTACAACAAGTCTTCTATCCGTTGCTGATTAAAGAAGCTCCAACAATACCAAACTAAGCCACAATCTAGATGAAAAATAATAATTGTAAAATGACAATCATGTGAAAAAATCATACGAGAAATGATTCATGTAGAAAGATAAATTATCTTATAAAAATCGTACGATGTGCAACAATAATGATAAAATTTTCTATCCGCTACCTAGTAACATGAAAACACCAATGAGAAAGTATAATCAATCTTAAACAAGCAAAATAGAAAAGTCTAATAAAAAATGAATTTAAACAAAACAATTGGAATTGAATTAGAAATATAAGAGAGAGAGAGAGAGGGAGGGAGAGATTGACCTGCAAATAATATCTCACATCTTCCATAATAAAAAAGAAATGAGAATATGACATAGAATAAGAAAATGACTTATTAATTAATTGAATTGATTGAGATATAAAGCAAAGCTTGTACTAATTAGCTGATTTTCTAAACAACATTAAATAGTTTAGACCAGAAAAAAATATTGACCCACTTTCTTCTTTTAATATACAGAAGATAGATTTGATTTAGTAGAGAAGAGAACAAAGGATTCAATTTCAGAGGAAAGTTATACGACCGATAGTCGGAAGAGATGGGAAAGAGGTGACAGTGTAATTGGTTTTAGGTAATATCTTATCAATAACTTAAAGAATTAGGGTGTTATATTACTACTAGAAAACATAAACTAAAAAATTCTTCAGAAACAACCTTCACTGACAGAAAGAAACTAAAAAATTCTTTAGAAACAGCCTTCACTGACGAAAATTTTGAATTCATACAAAAGTTTCGACAGTCAGATTCATCTCCATCGAAACTTTCCGACAGACATTAGAAAAATAATAAATAAAAAATTATATCCAACCCGACCTAGTTGACTGAACCCGTAAGCCCACTTGAGAACTCACAGGTTTCACCTGCAACCCTCGCCCAACCCGCAAAAGTAACCCGTTGACCCGCGAATAAATCCTCTCCAACGATGCAAATTGGAGACTCAAACCTTAAACCTGGAGGTTGGAGAGCAAATTCCCAGCCATTAAGCTATTGTATAATCTTGTTAATGTGTTGCCAAAAAATATATAAAGTATCTTCTTATAATTTTGTTAATTTAAAAATGATGAATTTTCTTTTTTAAGCATTGGACTTATATATTATTTATTTATTATTTCATTAAACCTTATTATATTAAATATGTCCTTTATATTCAAAATTTATTTGATTGTGTCATTAATACATTGTTTTGCCCCTTGTTTTCTACATTATATATTCATTGTTATTTAAAACTAAAATTAATAAAAGAGGCTTTACTAAAATTTATTGGATTTTGTTAGCAAGAATGTGATTTATGTGAATTTTTTAAACTAATAAAATTAATGAAAAATATTTATTTACAACCATTATTTTAAACATTAACCACAAAATAACCAATGAAAGATTAAAATTTTTTTGTTTTATATTTTTTTCATTGGGTAAAACCACATTATTATTAAAATTTATTTCATATTATATTTTTTATACAAAGAAATTGCCAAACATTTTTCAAGTGCATGGAATCAGCCTTTTATATGACAAGTGTAAAGGTCATATATGCGAATGGAGCAGAGGGAAATGATTATATGTGCGCACATGCCGCACATATGTCCGGCAATAGCTGGGGGACGATACCTAATTATTTAATACCTTCTAAATTTTATAATTACAATGATTGTTGTGCATACTGAGATTCCATATTTGACATTTATTTCTAGTCCATATCAATTGGTGTTCTTTGTAGAGATTGTGCGTATTTGTTGTTGATTTTCTTTTTCTTCTTTTTTTTCTAACTTTAGTTTGTACTTTTAATTATGGATACAAAACATAAATCATTTTCTATTTCATATGTAAGGGTTACTGATTTTTAATAACACTTCTAATTTTTTGTAACATTCTTAAATTTAGAACTAAATTTTACTTGCTATATATCAGTTAACTTATCTTCTAGTTTGTAAAATAAAGTTAACATATATCTTATGTATATTTTGCAGTCTAAAAATTAATCTATATCTATTATAGAACATTGTACATATTATAACATATTAATAAAGTAATTGGATGAATTATTATCGTAATTAAAAATAAAACTTATCTCAAACTTATTGAAAAAAGGTTTTAATTAACAATATTTAGTATAATAAAGAAAGAAAACATTCAAGATTTTATAAAAGAGAATTAAAATATATTTTTAAAGACATTTCCAAAGGAAATGGATACTTTTCGTCAGAAATTTCCAATGGAGCTTCAAGTCCGTTGGAAACTTCTGACAGTATTCATTTTGTTTTAAAAATTCCACCTGAGATTTCTGACAGCGCTACATTTCCGATAGGCAAAATATGTCGTCAGAACTTTTCGATGACAAAGTTCCGACAATAATGGAAGCCATCGAAAAGTTCTGACACTCCGACTGTTCCTTCGAAATTTCCGATGGACTTTGTTTCTGTGGGAAATTTCCAACACTCTGACGGTTATGTCAGAAATTTTCAACAGATGTGCATTTGTCAGAAAAATTCTGTCGGTGATGCCTTGTTTTCTAGTAGAAGAGGACTTCCTTAGAAAATAATTTAGACTGGAAAAAATGTTGACCAACTTTCTTCTTTTATTATACAGAAGTTAGATTCAATTTAGTAGAGAAGAGAATCAAGGATTCAATTTCAAGAGAAAGTTATATGTCTGATAGTTGGAACAAAGGGGAAAGAGACGACGGTATAATTGATTTTAAGCAATATCCTATCAATAACTATAAAAAAATGTTTACGATGTTATCCACAAACGACATAGAAGAAGAGGACTTCTTTGGCAAATAATTTAGAAGGGAAAAAATATTAACCAAGTTTCTTCTTTTAATATATAGATAGATGATAGATATAGATTTAGGCAATATATCATACGAATAACTATAAAAAAAAAAAAAAAACAAGTTTAAAGTGTTATCCACAAACATCATTAGAGAAAATGACTACTTTAGCAAATAATTTAAACAGGAAAATATTTTGACCAACTCTCTTCTTTTGATATATAGATAGATAGATTATAAGTAATTAAATTAGGCTAATTAGTGCTATCTAACATTTGAGTTTTTTATGTTTTTCATCCTTATTGTTTCTAACCTAACAATTATACCCTTAATTTCAACCTTTCTTACAACATTTACCCTTTCCGTCAATTGATATTAGTTTGACCATTAAATGGTCAAATTTTTTAATTAAAAAACCAAACCTTCAAAATATTAAAACTTGAATTTTGGCTAATCAACACTATCTACACTCATACATCTGGATTTGCCATGCTTTTCGTCCCTATCATTCTAGAGGTGGCACTTACGCCATTAATTTCAACCCTTCTAGCATAATCTACCACCTTCGTTAAAAATCTTTAAGTATATCACTATTAGATGGTTCCTTGAAATCTTGAAATAATTATAAATCAAAAGAATTAGGACCAAAATTTATTCTTCTCGAGTCTCTCCTTTGCACAACGTTAAAACATGTACTAATAAAAAAACTCACATCAAATTCAAACTTCAAAGAACTGGAAGAGTCAAAATAACCAAAAACAAAAGAAATTTAAATGATTTAATTCAATTAAGTTGCAAATTAAATGGGATCTTCACTAATTATAATATAATAATATTAAAAAAAGGATCTAGAAATCCAAGGACTCAAAAGTAAATTAATATTTTGAGGGCATCTTCCTCTTTTAGTAAAAAAAATTTGACCATTTAACGGTCAAACTAACTTCAATTGATGGAAACAATAGATGACGTGAGAAATGTTAAAATTGATGGTGTACCTGTTAGATTTGAAACTAAATGAGTGGAAAGTGTAGAAAACCTAAGCTTTAGTGGTAGATAGTGCTAACTAGCCAATTTGATTACTTAGTAAGCACTTTTCTTTCCTTGCAAATTCAATGCTTGCAATCAAAAGTGTCTAAAGTGATTTTTATCGCAAAATAATGCAATAGTTTCAATACCAAACACCACATGTAAAGTGAGCAGTTCATTAGTTAACATGCTAATCAAGGGATACAACATAGGTTCTAAACAAGAGGAGACTGAGATTGCTGGTGCTCCCAAGCACAAAAGAGGAAGGGAGCAACAGCTCTTATGGTTTAACAGACCTATGGTAAGACGGGTGATCAATGGACATTGAGGTGCCCATACAAGGATCTTGCTCAACCGAGTGATAGCTATATTAATAGACCACCTTCAGAGAAACTAAGGCATTACAAAGGGAGCATATGTACCTCAGAAGCATCAAAGATGGTCGTGTTTGCTAAGAATTGACTCAAAATAATTAATTGTAATAGACAAAGGGCTCGTGGAGTAAATCGTGGCTAATTGTCTTTGGGTATAGGAAAAGAAAAAGAAAAATAAGGAAACAAGTCCGACTTTAATTAAAATTAAGCAAGGATTATTTTTGTTATTAATGGATGTGTTTATTGTTGTACTAAAAAGGCCCCAAGCCAAAAACAAAATTGAGGGGGAAAAAGTTGAATAATACACGGCAAAGAAGAAACAGGCAGCCAATTTTTGGTGCTTGAGAGTTTTAGAGAGAGAAAAGCTAGAGAGATAAAAGAAAGTTACGCGTAGGTTTTGTGGCGTACTTTGAGTGTTCTAGTTTTGTGTAGGAAGACATCGGTAAGATAAAGAAAATTTGTGATTGTAAGGTATATCTTTATCAATAAAGAGACTCTTCCCGTGGTTGTCAGTGGTTTATCGGGCCATGTTAAATTTGTGTTTTTCTCTCTTTTTGTGCTCGTTCTTGTTTTTGTTTCCACTACTTAGTTATTTGGATTGGAAAGGGGAAATGTGCTATATTTCCCAACAGTGGTGTCAGAGCTTAAGGTTTAGACATGGTTATAGCATTACTCTTATGTAGTCACAATGATCATTAATTGTTCGTAGCATTAGAATCTCCAAGCTAGTGATCTTTCACCCTTGCTATCCATCTCTATTATACAATGCTCATTCCCATCACAATAGAGACTTGAGGCAAAAACATATTTGTCCAGGCTGAAAATAGAATTATCAATTAATTTTGTGTTCGATTTAATAGATAACAGATCCATAATTCAAAATATTTGGCTAAAGAAACCACTATGAATTGCAGATCAAATATGGACTAATAAAGGGAAAAGTGAATATCATTTAATAAATTAATGTACCAAATAAAAACAAACATAAGATACAAATAAAAATGCATAAAAGGAATTAAATGAATGTCACCATAAATCTTACGAAGCCAGATATCTTATAGAGGCAGAAAATGAGTGGGAAAGTCACCATTTTCTTATTTTATGTATATAATATTATATTTATAATAGGTGTTCCATGCACCTATCAATTTGACAATTAATTTTTACAAATGATCTCATTCCTTCATTTCCCTTATTTAATTGTCAAATTTTATTCAACTAAAAAGCCAATCAATTTTATCTTTCCATATATAAACATCCCAAGTTAACCAAATATTTCGAAAATCAAAGCTCACTGCAATTTGCAAATCACCACTACTAAACCCCCAGCTTCCTCTCTTCATCACTGTCTCTTTTTATACATAATAATCCCGACCACCGCAATCAAGAAGGAGAAGTAATAAGTTTTGGAACTTTAAAATTGAGATTGATGATTTTTTGAGAGAGGTTATAACAATTTAAATATATTAAAAGATTTTGTTACAATAAATAAAGGAACATTAGGAATTAATCGCTCTATTCTTTCCATCATTACTAGTCATACAACCAACTACACCAGATATTTAATGAAATACATATACGTAAAAGTCGATAATGTTTTGTCGAAAAATTAAATGATATAGTCTCAGGAATTTGAAGGGGCACACTTAAATATATAAACTTAAATAACATCGTAGAACACATGAAACATACAGAAAACAGTCTAGAAATGGATAGTGTAACGGTGATAAAACTACAATCAAATATATGTAGTTGAAATTCCACTGCTACAGATTTTCCCGTAAGCATTAAAAATATAAAGTGGTCATTGATAAAATCCTCAAAATAATGCAATGCTTAAATGTTAATAAAATAATATATTATTTTGTACATGCAGAAAGTATATAACTTTGCACAATCCACAAGATGCGTTGTCAAATACTTTACTTTCTTTTTATCTGCAACTAAAAAATAATGAATAATAAATTACCACAATAATAATAGATGAGCAAGTATACGTATAAATTAAAAATGGAAATATGAATAACATAAACATAGACAAATTATGAATGGGAGATATAAGAGTTTTGCCTTATTAAGATAAAGTGGAAAACTTAACTCAAATTCCTGAAAATCTCCTTATGTACAACATTGACCATTGAATTTGTAGTACAATATTGTTTATCACATATAATTATCTTCAATTCCATCTCGACTAGTCACCCTAGAGACTCCAACACAAACTGTTCAAGTGTAAAAATAGGTTTCTCCAAGAAAATGCCAACAGTAGACAGTGATTGACCGTGGCTTTTATTTATAGTCATTGCATAAGAAACAACCAACAGAAATTGTCTTCTCTTGAATGTAAAAGATAACCTCATATTAGATGGAGTTAAAGTCATCTTAGGAATGAAAAATTTTTCTCTTGATTTAAATCATCTAAAATTTTGGCTTCTATTACATGTGATCTACAAGTCTTTTAGCAATAAGCCTTGTACCATTACAAAGATGTCGCAAACAGTCAATGTTTCGCATTAACATAACAAGAACGCCTATCTTAAGCTTCAATTCATGACTTGGAACACCTGAACACATAATTCCATTTAAAAATTCTGGAGTATGGAGTTCACTAAGCATCTGATGGTTAGAATCAGATTGACAGCTACCATTAGAACTATAATAACCCCAAACATTAGATTGATTCTTTGAAACCATATGATCATTAACCAAGTCACCAATCTCAAGTGTGGGTGTTCTAGTATTGCTTCCATTTAAGTAACATAAATCTCCAATTTTAGCTGTAAAGTTTGGATATGTACCACCCGCTACAGAAGCAACCGAGTCTCTCGAATATTTTATTAAGAGGTCCTCTGGAATTTCAACAGTTGCATGGTCTTTATTTTGTCCACCGAGTGTACAATCCTCAATACCCAAGATCCAGTCAGCGAATTTTTTTTAACTCAATACATGCAACATCATCATATTGATTTTGCAATGTCATTTTTTTGTCAATCTTAACACCTTAACATAAGAAAACACTGGGTTAAATAAAAACCATAACTTAACTTACCAATTAGAACAAGAAAGATATTCAATAAAATATATATCCAAAACTTGAGCAATTAGCAATAATTAAAGTTAAACAACGAAAATTGATTTCAATGAAATTTTACCTTTCAATGATCCCCTAGATATGAAGCATTCAATGATGCATGAACAATATGCTGTCTGGAGCCCTTTAGGATAACGGGTAATATCTATCTAAAATCTCCGCCAAGTATGATAGTCTTACCTCCAAATGGCTGACTCACATTGGAGGCATTATCAGTTCGAAGAATGTCCCACATGGTTCTGTCCAATGCTTCAAAGCAAAATTTATTCAACGAAGCCTCATCTCCTATAATAAGCTTTGTGATTTTTTTTAAGTCCACTAATCAACTACCTTGTATAATGTTGCAAGTTGAATCTGCAAAAGCATTTAACTAAATAGCAAATATGGAATGTGTTGTATGACAATTTGGTAGGAGAAGAGATTATATTCCACTTGACATTTCATTGAGGTTCTCTTCTTGATCTTATTAGCTGCTGAAAAGCCCTCCATATGAATGTTTTCTTTATTCCTCTATAACTATATAAACAAAAATAGTCCCTTTTATTGGAATCAACAGCATACATAATAGTATCATACACACATTTCTGCTCATCGGTTAAGTTAAAGACAAACTCACTGTGTTCTTCAGCCATTGTGTTCTTATCATAACGCAATTCATCATTTATTAATGTACTATCTGAAGATAAGAAACAAGTAGGTTTTAGATAGATCATTGATAGGAAATCCCATAGACTCTTTCCTATATTAATTCTAAATTTAAGACGCGAGATTTGAGGAAGAGAAAAGAGGGATTGAAAAAACAATGAAGATTAGGAAAGGGAAATGAAAGGGAAAAGCGAGAATTAGGGAATCACGTCAATGAATTGAAAAAAAAAATTAATTAAAAGGGTGACATCAACAGGATGTCACCAGTTACCTAAAGGAACAGGCAGAGGTAGGAAAAAATAAACTAGTGACCCTATTCCTTTTATATATATATATATAGTAGGGGAGTGTTTCGTGTACCTATCAATTTGACAATTAATTTTTACAAATGATCTCATTCCTTCATTTCCCTTATCTAATGGTCTAATTTTATTCAACTAAAAAGCCAATCAATTTTATCTTTCCATCTATAAACATCCCAAGTTAACCAAAAATTTCCTAAATCAAAAACCATTGCAATTTGCAAATCGCCACTACTAAATCCCAGTTTCTAGTAGCATGATGAATGCACCAAAATAATAAATCCTTACTCTTATATTTAAAAGAATTTACAGAAGCAAAGAGTAAGGGTCGTACCCACATATAGTACCAGATATATCTAAATTTTTTGTGTCAACTAGCAAGAAGGGTCTTTTTAAATTGATGACAAAAATTAATAAAAATAAAAAGAGTAAAAACAAATAACATAATTCACAAACTCAAGTTAAAAAGTAAGCAATATAAATATTAATTCCAGTTCTTGGTTCAGTCATGTCGTTCATATAAAAGATGGTAATCAATTGCAATGTCGTCTTTACCTTTTGCAAAACTATTAACTCTAGATAACAATAAGCTCTATTACCGGAGTTTTCCTTTAAATGTATCTAATTAAAACAAGCTATTTAATTGTTTTAATTAAACTTAACCATTTGGACAACCTAGAACAAATTCTCTGGATTTAGAACAACGATCAAATAAAGAATTAGAAAAATAAGTTAATCTAAGCAGTAAATTCACAGATCGGAAGTATTTAACTTAGGTTATGTTATCCCTAATGATTAACAATCATTAGTAACTTGAAAATTAAGAGAAAAAACAATTACGAATTAAAACCCTAATTCTAGAAATAGAAAATTGATTGCTCAAAGTAGTAGGCCTAAACTAGATAGAAAAATCAATTCTTATAAGCATAAAAATAGAATAACAAAAGAAATTCCACAAAAGAGTAAGAATCAACATTACTGAAATCGATTAATTGACGAATAAGAAGCAGTACCAACATCCCCTTGAAGTGGAAGAAGAGAGAGATTAGCATTGTATGCGTCGGAAAAATCTTCCTCCGACTTGTCTTTTTTATGAAGCAAAATAATTGTGTCCCAAGTACAAAGACATGACCTCCTTATATAAGGTCCAAACCCCTCAAAAGAAAGAAGAAAATTCGTACATGAAAAGCTACCATAAAAAGAATTCTTGTAAAACAAAGAAAAACAAATATTTCTTGCAAACTTAACCATGCAGCTGTATAATCCCTCATGCGGTCACATGGTCCTTCATTGTGCCTTAGCCATTTCTTCGCTTTCTTCTCATACAGCATGCCCTAGCCACATAGCTCATTATCATGTAGCTACACCATTTTGGGTCATTCTAAAGTTGGCCAAACCAGGCCGCATGTATGAAAGACATACAGCCACATAATTTCACGTCCTTCTCAAGCCATGCGACTACACAGATGGTTCTTGATCACTTTGATCCCACTGCCACATGGATGCATCATGCAACTGCATAGTTGACTCTCTCCTTTTTCTCTAGCTTTTCACCTTGCTCATTTCAGTCCCCAAACTTTATAACGTGTGCTAAGTTGATCCGAACAAGACCCAATTTGTCCAATTTCACTCCCTCTTGGGTTTTAACCTACAATGGACCAAACTAAACTTAAATACAAACTTTAACATGTCATTAACATAAGTAAACACACATAAATGGGAATTAAATATTAAAACTAAACGCTTATCAAACTCCCTCACACTTAGATCGTTTTTCGTCCCCGAACAACAAACAAAATAAAAGTATAAACACAAAACATTTCAACACACATGAGATAGCAACTAACCATTCCACCTTTTTAACCAATCCAGATTAAGCTTTCCTAATAAAAGGATCTCGAGCAATGCATTAATCGAAATTTATTAGCACAAATTCTTCCAATGCACAATTGGACTTGTGAGTGTGTGCAATAAGACTAACATTCCACTTTCCCCTGGACACAAAAGAAAGTCTAACATTACCTTATATTAAACCCATTTCTGAAGGAGTCTATATTGTTCCTTTCACCTCTAGTGAATCCACTCTTTTCTTTTTTCTATTTCAATTTTTTTTTATTTTCTTTCCTAAGAGATACTAATTACATAGGTATACCTGGTTTACCCAAAGCCATCAACCTTTAGCAAAAAAGTGTTAGAAAAGACATGGCAACCGCTTTATCATAAGCATCTCTCTAGTCGCAAAAGCTTTCGGTTCCAAGGTCTAGACTAAGCACTTCAAACCATTGGCTTTCTCATTTAAAATCTTTTTTCTTTCTCACAACCTCACTTTATCTCTCTTTATTATTCTTTCCTCTCTTCTTACTATCTCTTTTTATTTCTCTCATTCTTTTCACTTTTTTTCTTTCTGACTTTTTATGCAATGTTCCTTTTTCACTTTTACCCTAAAGGTAGTTCACACACAAATCCTTAAAGGTAGTCTTCTTTATTGATGGATCGTCCTCTTTAAACTTTAGTGATGAATAGAATTAGATTATTCAATGCTAGCTTTCACTCTTCAACGCAGGTAAATTTTCCCTGCGGTTCCCTTTATACTAAGAAAATAAAAGAAAGTTCTCACTTTTCATGAGATTTCCCGGTATAGGTTAGTGCTTAGTTCTAATTCCAAAACCTAACCTCCGTCAACCAAAGACGCATTCACAAAAAGTATGAAGATCAATAAATACGAAACAAACAAAACTTAATCCTAGACAATATGCAGGTGAAGTATAGACCAAGAGAAGTAGTAAAAATATACATTACCTCTAGTAGAATTGATAAAGTCTTGTTGGAAGTGGGATCGACATTGGAGGCAACGAATTAAATTTAAATAAAACTAAAGAAATTAAAAACACTAATTTCCCTTCCCCCATAATTATAATCTATACTACTCAAAAGTTAAAACTGAATGTGCACATGGAAATTAAAGCATATGAATTAAGCTAAAAGATAAAAATGCATGAAAAATGAAAAACAATAAATTAAAAATTCCCTTCATGGGCTGCCTCACAAACATCTCCTTTGTTTAACATCACTGGATTGACTTAATCTTTCAGTGGCTAATTGGTATAAGTCCTCTAAAATACATCCATCCACATCCACATTTTGACTTGGAAACCTTCATTGTATGTTTTTGGGGTTCACTTCAGGTTCATATGGCAATTTCCCTCCTATTTGAACCTCTAAGTGATTTATAGCAGTTGCCATTTGGCTCATTTATTCTCCAGGTTTTGAATGCTTGCTTTTGCTTCCTGTTAAAATTACAATGTGCTAGAAGCCAGTGTCTTAACCACATCTTCTAACAACATACCTAGATTAGGAGGTTATTGTGGCCTTGGTAGGAACTGTTCTAATTGCGTATTAGGAAAGAAATCTTGGTACCAATTTCCCTCCATAACTTAAATTAGGACGATCTCTCCAATTTAGGTTGTATGTGTTGGAGTATGGATCATAAGGTCTGTTTTGGTATAGAGGGTGTCCCACTGTAGTCACCTATTCTCAATTGAAGAACTTTGTACTTCATTCACCTTCCTGATAGGTGCATCATTTCGAGTACCAAATTATTGTGAAGTCTCAGTCATACTAGAAATTAGCATCATTGCTACCTTAGGAGTTTTATCAACTAGAGCACCACCACCGACTTCATCGATCATACTCTTATCCGTTGGCATAAGACTTTCATAAAATTATTGAATCAGGAGCTTAACATTAAATTGATGGTGTGGACAGCTTGCACAGTGCTTTTTGAGGTACTCACAATATTCGTATAGTGATTATCCTTGATGTTGTCGTATCTGACAATTAAATCTCCTTTCTAATATTTAATGCCTTTGATGTAGGGCATACTTCTCCAAGAATAGTTTATTCGTCCCATTCTATGTTGTTATAGTGCCCAATGGTAGGTCATAGAGCCAATCCTTTGTTGTATCCTTAAGTGAGAATGGAAAAACTCGCAATTTGATTTACTCTTCTGTTATTCTAAGTGGTTTTATGCCCGAGCATACTACATGCAATTCTTTGAGATGTTCCTGAGGATCCTTACCCACAAGACCATGGAAAGAAAGTAGTAAGTCAATTAATCTAGAGTTACGCTCAGATGTCGTATTTTCCAATAGATTAGGGAAAATTATGAAAAGAAGTTGCTAAGTAAGATTTGAAGCAGCCAGTTGTTTTAAAGTTTGGCTATTGTTGGCGGCCATCTCTTCGTCAGATGTAGATTGCCTTGCTTCTCTTCTCAAACTGCGTGAAGTCCTTTCGATTTCTTGGTCAAACAACAATGGGTTTTGACTAGACGAATGGGTATTAGTCATTCTAAATAAAGAAAATACAAAAACTAAGAATAAAAACTAGTTAACACAAAAATACTTAGATTAATCACATAGTTTCAAGCAACGGCGCCAAAAATTTGGCCGCGTGGTCCTTCATTGTGCCTTACCTGTTTCCTCGCTTCTTTCTCATGTGGCCTGCCTGGCTGCATAGCTCATTATCATGCGGCCGTGCCATTTTAGGTTGTTCTGAAGCTGGCCGCATTATACATATGACTACATAATTTCACGTCCTTCTGAAATAGGTCACCCTAAGCCATGCAGATGCACAGATGGTTCTTGACTTTGATACCCGCGGCCGCATAGATGAGTCATGCGACTGCACAATTGCCTTTATCCTTTTTCTCCAACTTTTCACCTTGCTCATTTCGGTCCCAAACTTTATAACATATGCAAAGTTGGTCCAAACTCGACCCAATTTGTTCAATTCCCTCTCCTCCTCTTGGGATTTAACCTACAATTGACCAAATTAAATATAAAAACAGACTTTTAACATTGCAATAACATAATCAAACACACATGTAGGCGAATTAAACATTAAAACTAAACACTTATTATCTTCCTCTCTGCATAACTATCTCTTTTCGTCCATAATAATCTTGACCACCGCAATCAAGAAAGAGAAGTAATAAGTTTTGGAACTTTAAAATTGAGATTGGCGATTTTTTGAGATAGGTAATAAGAGTTTAAATATATAACAAGATTTTGTTACAATAAATCAACTAGCATTAGGAATTACAAGCTCTGATATATCATCTTTTTTTTTTTGTGGGGGGAAATACCTCAGCTCAAAATCCAACGCCGAGGTATAAATTTTATTGAATATAGAATCAGAATTTACATAAAGGGCGACATATGAGCCTTACCTTTGGTTCAAATGCAAGTACAATTTTCCGAATAGTTCCAGATGCAGTGACACCCAAGTGAATGCAAAAGAGGTACTACCTCTCAGTATAAATTAGTTCAATCAAAAGAAATAAAGAATTACAATTACTTAGAACATGAGTGTAGCATTGAGGCTATGTCCGTAGATTAGGATTTTCATAGTCCCATTATCATATACGCTACTTGTTTCTGATGGTAGGGTCCTGATCCCTTGCATGGTTGTGTACAAGAGCTATTTACAGCATTTTGATGGGCTTGTAACGAGATGTTGGTTCTTGGTTCCTAGGGCAAGGTCCATTAGCTTTGGGAGCGTACTCCTTCATTAGAAATGAGCACCTTTTTTTGCTTATTGATAGTATATATGTGTGTGTATGTATACACACACAGATATATTTATATATATATATATATATATTATATGAAAATAATAAATAAATATAGAAGAAAAATGAGCACAAGTATTAAGATTCCTGCAATTCATGGCCACAACCATTTCTAGCCTTTTAAGTAGTAAATTTTCAGCGTGTTTTTTCAATAATTTACAAAAATATTAAAATTATGTAAAAACGTGTAAAATTGATAATATATAATTTTTTTTTTTTTTGTACGCCTGCCAGTTGTAAGAGTAAAAACGTTATTGAGTCGATCATGTAATTGTATTAACAATTTTACACACAATAAGTAAAAAAGTGCCTACATATTTGTTTGATATCTATTATTTTTCTCGTTATAGTTTTTCCTACCACTAATTTTTGACAATTATTCAACTATCACCATATATTTCAAATTTCAATTAAATCCACCACTCATTTCAAATCATAATAATTTCACATTATAATTTGACTCTCATAATGAGAATCAAACAAGCATTACACATTGTACTCACAAAAACACATTTAAGTCAATTATGTAAACATGTGGCAATTTAATGCCAAAGCGTGAAATGAGAGTTACATTGTATTTAAAAAAAAAAAAAAAAATTCGGTCATAGAAAAGATAAAAAGATTAGGACGTATAATGGTTTTTGCAATAGGATTCGAATATATGAACTCGGTATTAATTGTTTGTGTTCTATGGTAAAAAACATGTACTCTCTCCGTCTCACAAAAAAATGGTCTAGTATATTATTTTTGTCCGTCATAAAAAGATGGCTCCACTTATCATATTGAGTATGTCTTTAATTTTTTATTTCTATATATGCCGATATTTAATACATTTATTATTATTTCACACCAACTACCTATAAATGGATAAATAGTGCAACACGTCCCTACCTTTCAACTCAATTGTGCAAATCATCCTTGCCTTTCATTTTTTGGAAAATACATCCGCACATTTACGTTTTTTTGGAGGAATTAGTCCCAACATCAAAGCCCATTAAATTTCCCGTTAACCAAACCCGTACATATCATTTTCTAAGTTTTGTAAGGGTATATATCTAGGGGCCCACCATGCACCATGCCTTTTGCCTTGAATTTAATGAATTATATTTATTATTGTGAAATTTTTGGAAAAGTGAGATCGGAAGAGCGTATCGAACATATATTATTCCTTTTTTCAAGATTCGAAATATTGGTTTGCATTTTCCTTGGGTTAATAGCCATTTTTCACACTTTTGCCACAATTTATACAACTTTTCTTGTATTTTATTATATATATGTGGGGTTGAGAAGTGAGACATATATATAAATAGCATCCATTACTAAAGTTTTGAGCTTGAAGTTGACTGGTCTGAGAAAGTGGGGTATAAAATATTCAAGAGAACTAGTAGCGAATCAAGTTTTTATTTTATTTTATTTTATATTGGCCAATCATTACTATTAATTTGATTATTAAATTTTTTTATAATTATATACTCGTTTCGTACTCGTGAACACAAAATTTTCAATTGAGTAGTATGCTCATGTATTAAAATGAGCAATTACTCACATTGAGGTGGGCAGACCTCACTGTATGGAGGGCCACTCCTATGTGAAGTGTGCTCATAGCCTATGTGAGGTGTGTTCATCTTAACGCGTGAGTGTGGTGCTTAGGCGAAAATAACTCCTAGTAAATTGTACTCAATAATAAGATGATAAAACTCGAATGCATTAAGTGTAGCTCATATTATTATTATTATTATTATTATTATTATTATTATTATTATTATTATTATTATATACATTATAAATATAGTTTTACATAGATTCGACAGCCGCTTGTTTTGTAGGAAAAGACAAGGGGTGTGGTGGGTTACCAAAATGCCTTTACAAAACTTAGAAGTTGACGTGTATGAGTTTAGCTAACAGAAAATTTTAATTGACTTTAACAATGGGGACCAATTTTGTCAAAAAATGTAAAGGTGTGAGAATGTATTTGCCAAAAAAAATGAAATGTATGGATGATTTGCACAATTAAGTTGAAGGGTGGGACGTTTTGCACCAATTACCCACCTATGAATTCAAAGTATT
>CAVNYN010220949.1:0-35597 GCA_963692815.1 Nyctanthes arbor-tristis
TTGGCTTAATTTTTTTTATTATTATTAATTTTTTTACCTTGTAGACCCCCCAAAAAACGGAAGAAAATTATATATAAACTATCATCTCAGATTATATATATAAATTTAAATAAGAAAACTTAAACAAGTTTCTATTATCTGTAGAGAATCATGATCTAACGAACCGATTATATTGAACTTGATGTTGCGATCACTTTGCTAATATGGTATTATTCTTATAAATGATAATCGTTTTGTCAAGACCCGCGTCATATGTTAAATTCTCACACTCTTGATCAAGGGATTCTCCACGCCAACAATACCTTTATATACTCAAAAATAAAGATAGTCAATTATTTTTACTTTGAAATAATCATATGTCATAATTAAATTTAGATTTATAACCAATATCTACTTTTTTTTTAAAAAAAAAAAGAATTTTTAAATTATACAGCAATTATTTTACATCAAGGATGAAATATAGAATAGTTAAATCTGTAGTCCAAAAATTATTGTTCAACTTGTTGCCACCTTCTTTCTCAGCCATAACCCTTTCTCTGAGTCGTAAGGACAGGTGCTTCACCACTAGCAGTACCTCAACCATCCCTTTCTCTGAGCCTTAAGGATAGGTGTTTCACTATTAGCAGTAAAGTCACTCTGTTAAGTCCAAAAAAGTCCTAGAATAGATACTCATGGATATGAATCACTTCTAATAAGGCTGATTGATTCCTTCAGCTGGTCTATTGTAAGCCTTCTTCAAGAGATCGTCAGAGTTACCCAGTGGATTGACCCCACCTCTAGCCATGTGAGCCTTGATCTCTCTCCTAGTTATTCATTCACAACTCTGTATGAATTTGAATCCTAAATCTTAAGTCATGTTACCTGTAGCCCTCAATCATAAACAAAGGCATCAAATTGATATGAATGCCCTACATTGTAAAATAGTTGGTTTTTAATCAATTAAAAAAAAAAAGAGTCGAAAATTCTCAACCTTTTAAGAAACCTGCTTGGAGAAGGAATACATATAAAACTCATGTCTGAAATTGTTAAAAAGGCTCAAGTCAATCAAGATTGCTTCTTTCAAAATACATAACTGATAAAACTATGCAATAGAAAATTTCAAAATTAAAAATATTATTTTGGATCAATTTACTTATTTGGTTATATAGTAATCACTAGATTCTCACCCGTGTAACATACCTTTCAAATTATTTAAAAAATAAATAATATGAAATTATATATATATTTTTTTGAAAGGAAGTTGACAAAATGCATGCTGAGTTTATAATGTATTTAGAATTTGCATACCATATTTTAAGAAATTACAATTCACATATTATATTTCATTTACTATTAATAGGATACTGTCATTGAAAAAAATTAAAAAAATACCTATTTGGACGAAATTACACTTATTTGTAACTAGAAAATCATACTATGCACATTATGCTAGGTAACAATTTACATACCATAAGATTCTCACATGTGCATGCGTTGTACAAAAAGAATATATATCAAGTTACTAAAATAATAAACAATATGAAAGTTTATAGGTGCGTTTCTCTTTTTCTTTCTTTTCTTTTCTTTTCTTTTTTTTTTTTGGGTCGTATGGTGAAATTTTATATGGTTATGTTAATCAAATAATAATGTAAATTTGTTATTATCATGTTAAGATAACTATAATTTACAGTAAATTTTAACTCTATTGTTATCGTTAACACAGATAGATATAATTTTATTTTTTACACTAATTTAGCTAAATGATATGGTATGGAATAATTAATAGTTGAGCCATATAATATACTCTAAAAATATTTTTTATTCGAAAACCAAGAAAGCCAGACAATATAAAAATTATATTAATTGATAATACATAAAAGTAATCATATGTTTTTTTAAGGAAAATTACTTATAATTATTAATATATTCGTACAAGGAAAAATTAAGAAAAAGATATAAGTATAATTTTCAGTTAACTTCAACAAAAGATATATATGTTTAATTTATATTAATTATAAACTACAAATTTTGAGGATATATGGACACTTATCCATTAGTTAGTTAATTGGATAATTAAATTTATCCATAATTTAAAAAATTAAATGATGACAATTATATATTAGTTACTAAATGAATAAGAAAGAAGAGAATAAAAAATTAAAAAATTGAAAAATTCATAAGACTACAGGAGTTACCGCAATATAATATAAAATGCCGAAAATGACCTTGACAACAAACTTTTGGAGGGAAAATTGCGGTACAAAGGTACCGTAGACTAATTTCCTTTAATTAATATTTACATTGTTTAACCATATATTTTACGGTCCATCCCGTGTCTGACTCCGTCATTGATCTATGATGAATGTGTAAATAAATGCACTAGCTAGTCTATATATTAGAAATGATCTCACAATATTCATTTAAATAATTAAGCGGGATTATTTATGAATCAAGAGAATTCAACACACAGAGACAAACATTGGGTAGAGAAACAGAAGAAAGGAAAGGCATATAAGACATTGTCACTAATTATTACTCGATTATCACCGGTGCGTTGCACGGGAAATTACCAAAAAAAAATATTTCTTATTCGTATGAAAAGGTGATTAATGTATGATTAGGACATCTAATTGCAACACACCCACACATGTAGTTGCTCATGGTATGGATTATTTTCAAAATTGAACATTGTGATTTTGTGTTTTCTTTATCACTCCTTTTTCTCAATTATGTTCCCTTCCATTTCTATATATTAGATATACATATATATATATATATATAGTGCAACCATACATTATAAAGTTAATTGCTATATTAATCCCCCATTAGATTAATTTAGCTGACCATAATTAACCAATTTCATTAATAATTCTCAAACAAATCATGGATAAGATGTAGCATTTTTATAATCAATTATGAAAATTTTCAAGAGTTTCTTGAAATTTTTGTTAAACAACTTCTCACCCATGTCTATGCACACTATCTGTATTTTAAACCAATGCCATTTTGTATTTTAAATTCACACGGTATGTATCCATACATGTCACATAAGAGGGAAGTTCTTGAAAGTGACTCTAAACAATCACTAGTTAAATTATCTATATCCTTTATCTGATAAAAAATTAATATATTAGTAAATTGAAATCTTAACTATTTTCCCAAGACTCTTAAAAATGGTTAAAAAGGAAAAACACTCTACAAATCAACTATACATGATTCCATTTGGTGAGAAATTTAGACCATATCTTATTAATCTAGCTCATTTTTTAAGTTATATTTAAAGATTGCAAAAAATGGCCAAGGAGCTAGCTTGTGCTCCCCTAGTTACGAGTCAGTCTACCTTCATCTTTACAGCCTCTCTACACAAGCAAAACAAACTCCTCTTGGTACAATTGGAAACAAACTCGCAGATGCATACACACACATACATAGAGACAAATGACTATGTCTGATCAATTAGGCTATGGAAGCCATCATTTGCATTAGTACGCTAAACACTGAAGGTTTTGAAATTTTAGAATCAATTTTGGATAACTTAGAAGTTAGAGATTGTATATTATAAAAGGAATGAAATTTGGAGAAGGGAGATTAAGGAAGGGAAGAAAGAACCAAGAAGAAAGGAAAAATATGAACTGTGATTTATGAATATGAAAAATATAAATAAGAAAAGAGATAAAATAAAAAGAAAAAATTTGAATAATGATTAGATGCAGACAAATTGGGTGAGAAAGGAAGAAACAATAGCTGGCTAATGCAACTAAATGGATAAAGAGTAATTATATTACTACTACAAAAATTGATTCCCACACCACATTCTAGACTCACCACAAATAATTTAAAATTTTAATCAAAACACCACAATAATTTTACATTTATAACCTACCTTTTAAAAACGAAAGTAATAAAGGGTTATGCTACATTCTCTTGTAGAATCACTTACTCGATTACTTACTATTAAATAATTATTTAATACATTGGTAAAAATACCCTTATATTTAATTGAAATACATGGGTAAAAAGACAGATACACCCCTACCAAGTCACCAAACAAGTAACTTAATAAGAAAGAGTAGTATTATCCAATAGTAAAAGTCTCTAATAATATTATTTGCATATTGTTAGTTTCCTGCCTCACCACAATAATTAAACTTCTAACACGACCCAGTTAATTCAAGTTCTTGTAGTTGCATCCATTATTTATGTTTATAATTTTCAATTTTCCATTACAAGCATTTGAACTTTCACATTGTTTTCTTATGGAGATTCTGAAGTCAAGTTTAATTTAATTTTATTTTTAGATAAAGCTTTATAGTTCCATCTCATAAGCAATCGTAATGAATTTGAAAATTCCTTTTTTTTAATGCATTATTTATTTAATCTAAGTTACTTGTTTTATAGATTGTGTTAATCATTTGTCTTTGGCCTTGAATGCAGCACAATGGTTTATTCTCTAGTTTGCCATGAAATAATTATTTCTATCTCACAGTAAAACAAACCCTAAATATTGGTGGTTGAGTGAAACTTTTAAATGTGTTGAAGAGAGGAAACTAAAAATATATATAAATAATTAATGAAGGAAGGAGGAGGAGGATAAATAATCATTGATGCAATTATTTCAAATTGCAAAGAATTGTGCTTGACAGAAGAAGAAAGAAAGGAATTGATGACGAACTGTAATGTGAGGATGAAAGAATAAATGGAATAGGGAAGAAGACGACTCTAAAAAAGGAGAAAAAATTTAAATAATGATTGGGGTGAATGGGGGAAAAACATTCTATAAATATTAGAATAAGGTTGTAAATGTAAATTTATTTAGGGATGTTTAGGGAAATTGAGGAAATGTGGTGTGAGACAAAAAGTGTAGTGGGAATATAATTTGCCATGGATAAAAGAAATTTAAGATAATAATAATTCCCAAACCAAAAATGCTATCATATAAGGAAAGTCCGATCTGGAAATCACGTGAATTAGATTCCTGTGTTAATACAACTTCAGTGGACAAATCTTCAAGATCTTATTCAAGTTTTTAAAAAAATAATAAAAAATCAGATAAACCGTATAAATGACCACGATGACATAAAATCTCTATAATAACCCTTAAAACTCAGTTTCGGAGGGAAAATTACGGTAAAATTGTATCACAGACTAATTTCTCATTAATAATATACATAGATTATTATCATCATCATCACCGCCGCATCATCACCACAAATATATAAATGGTGGTTATATAGATAGCACACTTTTTTTCCCCTGCCGCTAAACACACTACATTTTAATTGCATTACATAAGCTTAACTTTTATTAAATATATTGCATTTATATTCCTAACATTTTTTTGTTGAAAAAGAAAAACAATTTTCTTCTAAAGTGCAGCAAAAATCGAAAATCAGTAACACGAAAAAGTAGAGAGAAAACACAATACTTAACGCAAAAGAGATTTTTTATTGATAAGAGAAATTTTACAATATAATATTTTTCTCACCATCTCAATCTCTCCCTAACTAAAACTAGAGCTTTCAATTTATGCGGTAGTTTCCGTTCGCAACTCTTCTCTCTCTGGTTTTTGAATAACTGGTACAATGCTATTCACTATGGTGTCTTATCTCAATTACTACATATGTGCAACTCGTATAGACAAAAGCCACTCCTCACACATCACGCGCCTCACGCCTTTTCTCTCCCTCTTTTCTCAATACATTTCGGCAGCTTCCCACTTCGTGGCTTGGGTTGCCTCTCCCATGTCCAATACGCCATCTATGTATCGCAATTGATTTCTTGCAAATATTGAAAAGACTTAATCCTCAAAATTCCTTCTTGCACAAAATCTTCTTGTTTTGTTTTCTTTCGAGAACGTCCTTATAATTTAATTCTTCATTTTCTTCCACCTCAAGACATTCTTATCGTCTACACTAGGAATTTAATTTAATTTGGGGTAGTTACTCTTTGAGTCCTCAACTATGACAAATAATTTTGAGTCAATGCCCAATATTTTCATCATGTTTTTATCCTCAAATTTGCATTAAGCATTATATATATGGTATTCTATTCGATAAAGCTTTTTATACAAAAATTTAATTAAGAAAGCAACTATATATCAAATTAGTTAAAATATAAGAAATAGTTAAGTGCAACTTTTCATTTTTGTTGATCAATTGAGAGTACATTAACAGAATTAATTGAAAAATTATAAAAGTTGAAAAATGAGATGCTCAAACATTTACATAAGCAGCACATATAATTCACAATTTTATTTTTTATTTTTCATTTCACGGTTGAAATCCTTTTGGCGTGTCTGGTCATTGTTCACGGAATTCTGCTTTTTCTTTCTTTCTTGTTCTTTTTTTCTTTTTTTTTTTTTAAGGGTTCATGGAATTCTTTTCAATATAAAGAAATAATGTGCATTCAGTATTGCCCTGTATGTGTTGGTCTTTTGATTCTGTCAAAAAAGTAAAAAATTCTTGAAAAATGTATCATACCAACGTAAAGTATTTATATAAATTTACTTTTAATTTTAGTTACGTGAGAATCGTATTTAGAGATGGCAAAATGGCCTCGCCCAGTTGAGCCAAAACTCGGCGAGCTGAAAGCGGCTCACCGAGAAAAAAAACCATGTTCGCACTCGGGCTGGGGTCGCATTTTTGTGAGTTGAGCCCAAACTAGCTCACAAGCTGCTCATGAGTTCGTACTTTTGACAAGCCGCTCACCCCTGGCTCGTTTGCATTTGGGCTCACCTAAGCTGACTAGCTTACTCTGTTCAACCCTTGTTCGCACTTGGGCTCACCTCCTGACGAGCATGAGCCGAGCAAACTCGGGGAGCACAAGCCATTTTGCCATCTCTAATCGTATACAATATTAGAACATCTTAAATTTACAATTCTATATATAGCTACAAATCAACTGGTCTAATGGCATCCTGATATGTTTCTAAATTCTTGGTTACTGGTTTGATTCTCCTCCCCTACTACCCTTTTGTAATGTTAAAAAAAAGAAAAAAAAAGGAAAAGAATGGAACTTCTTGAACTTTACCACAATTTGGGGTCCTAGATCAAAACTCGAAAATTGACACAATATTTGAGTTTCTAAAGTTCAAGAGGGCTAGCATGTCGAGCATCTATTGTGTTGAAGAATACAACCCTGTGCTTATTGAAGAGAGGTAAAATCTGCATATGGAATCAAAAGCATAAGAACATAATATCTCATTGTATTATGGGCTACAGGAATTATCCGAAAATAACATTAGAGTAAAAAATTGCATATATCCTATTGTAGTAAGGTATTAATTTACCTTATAGTCCACATAAAATTCAAGATCTCTGTTAGGTTTTCACGACCTAAAAAACCTGGGGCAACGACGGATTTTTTGGTATGCAGTTTTTTATCCATGGGCGAAAGCCAGTGAATGGATAATAGTTTATATGCCAATGTCACAAGCAATGGTTAGCCAGGAACCGAGAACGACCAAAAGCTTTTTTCAAATGGCTTGTTTCGAAGTAACGTGTTAAACACCATTGCTCAAAAGCCCACCCAAACACACCCTCACCCTTATGGTATATTGTATAAGATAGAGTCTTTCCTTTAGTATTTGGCAGAATATTTCTATTGGATATGCAATTTAGAGAGAGGAAATAATAGAATTTCCATTCAATTCATATTCATCCAAAATCTGAGTCTACAAATGTACACATCTAGAATATTCCCAATAACTCTTAAGATATATCCAAAACTAATGCAGACTTATTCGGTGATGGAAACAACTGGAATGCAACTAACTATAAAATATTTACATAGAAACTCCCTAAACTAATGAAACATATGTAAAATAACACCTAACTTCTACACCCTCCCTTCACGTTGCAGGCTAGTGACAGTTAGCCAGGCTCAACTTTTGGAGTAACGTATGGAAATGAGGTGAAGCTAGGCCCTTAGTAAAAGGATCTACTGGTTGTTTAAAGGGAATGTGTTGAGGTAGAATAAAACCTTCCTTGGATTTGTTTCTAACCACATGAAGGTCGATCTCCAAATATTTGGTCTTCTCATGAAAGATGGGATTAGCTGTGATGTGGAGGGTAGCCTTGTTGTCACAAAAAAGTGGAATAGGCAAGGAAACAGAAATACCAAAATCTGGCAATAATATGAAATCCATTGAAGTTCACACACTATTGTGGCCAGGCTTCGGTACTCAGATTCTACTGAAGATCAAGATACAGTTGTCTGCTTCTTTGCCTTCCATAAAATTAGAGATGAGCCAAAGAAGATGCAGTATCCAGTAAGTGATCTCCTTGTATCCACACAGCTGGCCCAATCAGAGTCTGAAAATCCTTGCAATTGAAGATCTTGTTGGGCTGGATAAAATAAACCTAGTGCGGGGGTACCTTTTAAGTATTTGAGTAAATAGATAGCTAAATCCCAATGACTTTGACAAGATGTATTCACAAATTGACTTAATTGCTGAACCACAAATGAAATGTCTGGTCTGGTAAAGTTAAGATATAGCAATTTACCCACCAATATTCTATATTGCTCTAGGTCTGGAAAAAGAGGGCCTGAATTAGTACAAAGCTTGGCACCGGCTGGAACAGGAACTGTAACAGATTTGGATCCAGTAAGAACAACAGCACCAAGAATATCCAGAATATACTTCCTTTGATGTAGATAAGTGCCTAGAGCTCTTATGGTAATTTCAACCCCTAGAAAATATTTAGCATGGCCAAGATCTTTTATAGTGAACTATTTATGCAAGAATGACTTAACAAGATGAATTTCTTGTTCACTTTCTCCTATAATGAGCACATCATCTACATAGACTATGAGGAAGAGAAGACCATGAATAGAGTGTTTGACAAATAAACAATGATCATTAGAAGATTGAGAAAACCCAAAGTGAGCAAGTTTGAGACAAAGTTCAGAGTTCCATTGCCTCGAAGCCTATTTGAGCCCATATAAGCTTTTTTTCAACTTGCAAACCTGACCAGAAAGCATCTTTGTATAGCCCTCTTGTGCTTACAAATAAATTTCCTCATCAAGGTATCTGTGCAAGAAAGCATTATTTATGTCTAGTTGATGAATTGGCCACATTTTAGCTGATGTACTAGCAAAAATAGCCTAACAATAACCAATTTTGCAACAGGTGAAAAACAATCAAAGAAATCCACTCCCTTCAACTGACGGTACCCTTTAGCTACAAGTCTGGCTTTTAACCTTTCAACACTGCCATCAAGATAAAGTTTAACTTTATACACCCACTTACACCCTATGGCCTTTTTGTTTGGAGGCAAATCTATGAATTCCCAAGTATGATAATCCTCTAAAGCCTGTACTTCTTTATTCACAGCCTCAACCCATCCCTCATGCTTACTAGCTTGCAGGTAGGAATGAGGTTCATGCACATTAGATAAATTTGCTAGAAAGGTCACATAAGTGGGACTAAAATGAGATGGAGTAATATAGGGATACGAGTAAGTTGTATAAAAAGAGCTCTTAGAAGGAAGATGATAGTTCTGTGAGCAGAAAATTGACTGGTGTTCTGTGGCAACTTAGACAAAGTCTTGTAACCAGATAGGAGGGGTTTTTATTCTGTTGCTTCTTCTAGGGCCAACTTGTTCTTGAGTGGAATGATGTGGATTAGTTTCAATGGGAGGATTCAAAGGAGAGGGAGATGAATCAGTATGATCAGGGAAAGATGATAGATGTTCAGAAACTGGATCAGGATTTGGAGGTGTGAAAGATAATGAATGATCATCAGAGGTATGATGTTCGGGAACAACAATAGGTGAAGGCAAAGAATCAGAGTCAGAAGTAGCAGTCTTGAAAGGAAATGTGTGCTCATAAAACACAACATCTCTGGAAACTTGAATTTGATGAGTGTAAAGATTATATACTTTGTATGATTTCTGTCCATTGCTAAAGCCTAAAAACACACATTTGTAGGCTCTCAAATCAAACTTGTCTTTATGTGGAACAGTGATGGTGATATAGCTGAGATATCCAAACATTTTGAGAAGAGTATAATAGGTTTGGTGCCACATAATAGTTCAAAGGGAGTTTGCCAGTGTATGACTGAGCTGGGAGTTTTATTAACAAGATGGGTGGCCATAAGAATAGAGTAGGGCCAAAACCTTTTTGGCAAATAAGAATGGAACATTAGAGCTCTAGCTACTTACAACAAGTGTCTGTGTTTTCTCTCAACTATGTCATTTTATTGAGGAGTGTAAATACACGTTTTTTGATGAATAATTCCTTGATCCTGAAATAATTGTTGACACTCATGGCTATGAGATTTAGTACCATTATCTGTTCTAATGGTTTTGACTTTTTTGTCAAACTGAGCGTGAACCATTTGAAAGGATTGATAGAGCGCTTTGATTGTTTGTGATTTGTGGAGAAGTAAAAAGGTCCAGGTGAATCTGCTATAGTCATCCACTATGGTGAGAATATAATGTGTTTTGGTAATAGAATACTAAGTATAAGGCCCTCATATATCCATATATATAAGCTGAAATATGGCTGAAGAAATAGTGTGACTGTGAGTGAAGGATAATCTAGGTTGTTTGGACTTGTAGCATATTTCACACTGTTTAATAGCTTGAGCGTCAGAGTTAGAACGCATTCCTTTCAAGAACAATAAATGTTGCATAGACTGATATGACAAATGTCCAAGTTTTGAATGCCAATCGAGAAAAGAACAAGTTTTATTTAGAGTTTGAGAAGTGTTACCAGACATATCAGAAAAATTACAAGTAGAAAGGTGAACAATAGAAGATTTAGAAACAAGAGCTGAACATTTATTCTGAATATGAGAAAGGTTTAGAGGTTTACACGTATTTTCTTTTCCACTCAAAATGCAAGAAGCATCCAATGTGTAAAGATTTCCTTTAGACTATCTAATAGCTAGAATTCCTTCATTCTACAGGTCCTGTAGAATACAATATTCAGGAAAGAAGACACAACAAACTTGGGTACTTTTGGATAATTACTTGATAAGTAACAGATTAAACTTGAAACTGGGAATATAAAGGACATCTTTTAAGTAGAATTGTTGTCCAAAGTTAACTGTTCCAATGTGTGTGACAGATTGAATTGAACCATTAGGAAGGTAGACAGGAGTGAATTTATCAACAGGTTTAATGTTTGAAATTAAGGCTAGGTTTGTACATATGTGATTACTAGCTCTTGTATCTAATATCCAAGTTCCACTCTCTAACCTATCAAATAAAGTAAAAGCATAAGGAAAAGAGCTAGCACCTGCAAAGTCTGTTAAGTGGGCAAAGTTGACTTAGTTTGGTTGATCCACCAGCATTTTCCCTTTGAGAAGCTTAACCAACTCCTATTGAACAATGCTAGCTATATTCTTAGTAGTATTATTGTTTTTCCCTTCCGCTGGACCAATATCCACATCAAAAGGACTGTCTGACATGTTAGCAACCATTCTGCCCCCCACCTCACTGTTTTCCCTTTTTATCCTTTAGATTTTTATACCAATCTGGATAACCATGCTTTTCAAAACATTCATCCTCAAGATGTCTATTTTTTCCACAATAGTTACAAAATTTGTTCCATTTTTCATAACTGTTGTTGTTCCTCGTACACGTTCCCCTACCTTGATTGCCTTGATTGTTTCTACTAGTCCACCCATCATTTCCATTTCTTCCTTTCTCAGCATCATAATTTCTTATTCCCTGTGATCTCACCAACATTGCAGAACTCTCTCCTACTTCATTAATCATTTTATCCACATCATTTTGTTTTTCAATCCTCATAACCAAAGTATATACCCCATGAAGTGAAGATAAGGGCTCAGACACCAAAATTTGACTCTTTATGTTGTCATAAGCATCACTTAAACCAGTTAGAAATTGCATCAATTTCATAGTTTCAGTAAATTCTGACACTTCTTTGGCTGCTTCACAAGTACATGTTGGTAATGGCATAAGGCACGTCAACTCATCCCAGAATCGTTTCATCTTAGTAAAATATTGCTCAACTATCATAGAACCCTGACTCGTAGTGTTAACTTCCCTCTGTATTTGATACAGTAAGGGACCATACCATTAGATTTGCCATACATTTGTTTGAGTTCTTCCCAAAGATCTGTGGCACTGTTGGTATATATAAATGCATCAAACAACTCCCTTATAATCGAATTCAGAAGCCAGGACCTCACCATACAATCCACTCGTATCCATTCTCTAATTGAGGTGAATTATCAGCAGGTTTTATACAGGTACCATCGACAAACCCCAATTTCATTTTATCTCCCAACGCAATTCAAACCGATCTACTCCAAGATAGGTAATTATTACCTGTTAGTGGTGTAGTAGTTAATTGCATATCAGGATGATCTGAGTTTGCTAGATTCATCAGATCATTGACGTTCTCCGCTGCCATTCTTCAATTTAATTGATTCAAAATTCCTAAAACTCAACCAAAAGGATCGAACCTCTATGGCTCTGATACCATATTGGATATGCAATTTAGAGAGAGGAAAAAATAGAATTTCCATTCAATTCATATTCATCTAAAAACTGAGTCTACATATGTACACATACATCTAGAATATTCCCAATATCTCTTGAGATATATCCAAAACTAATATAGGCTTATTCGGTGATAGAAACAACTGGAATGCTACTAACTATAAAATATTTACATAGAAACTCCCTAAAGTAATGAAATATATGTAAATTAACACGTGACTTCTACAGTTTCGTTGGTGATTGCTCGATGGATGAGAATTGATTTTTGCTTTATTCATTGTATCTATTATAAATCAATTCCCCTATCATTCTAAAGGATTACAGCTGGAACAATACTCTCTACCTCTCTTTAAAAATACATGTTTTGTTCCTAATGCATTCTTTTTGTGAAATCTATCTGATATTAATCCTTTGTGGATTTAGCTTCTTTGAGACTGTGTGATAAAAGGAATTTGGGTATTTTTACTCTTGGGTTCAAAGGCATTTTGGTGTTACTTTGGTTGTGGATTCCTCGGCAAAATCTGAGCATTGATCATTAATTTGATTCCACCATTACTAGGAGTCGAAAAGGAGGAAGAACAATCCCTTTTTATTCATGTCACTTTTGTTGGTCTTCAAGTTTTTTTATGCCTTGTAATAATCATTGATTCTTGTTTGAACTTTGAGCTTTTTACAAGGGACAAATCTTTACAAAATATATTATAAGCATTAGATGGATCAATAAGAAGAATCAATAGAAGGCATATCTCATCCTACTATCTAGAAATAAAAGTGTATATTTGGCATTTTAAAATTCCTTATCGTACCAACTTAATTTTGACAATTTCCCATATTTGTCCTCAATTTTATGCATCTGTCAATTGATCCAAATTGAAGAAAAAGAGTATTGAAAATAGATGAGTTTCCAAGTAGCTTCTAAAAGGAAAAAAAAATGTATAGTAGTTGCGTAAAATTGTATGCCTAAGTCCAAAAGGTATAAAATTTTAGACAATATTGTATGCCTTTTGTAGTTATAGCTATTGTATGCCTTTTGGAGGGTGCTCCTTAATTTCAGTTTGGTATCTCGGTCTATGTAGATATTATGCTCTAGTTATTGCTGTGCCAGATATGTCTGGCTTAGCTACCTATAGATGTGTCCTGGATGCATCTTTAATTTGGCAAAATAAACGCAATATATTTAGATGTATCATGTGTCAGCTTATATTATACTTGGTCCTAGTTGTAGATAGGGGTGGACATCGGGTCAGGTTTTCTCAGTTTGGGCTGAACCCAAAACCGACGTGACTTTTGATTGACCGACCCAATATGGGTCCAGAAATTTGAGTCGGGTTAGGTCGATTTGAGTCAGGCATCAAGTTGGGCCCAGAAATTTGTTTTTTCTTTTTTCACAAAATTTGGCTCAAAATATGGCCCAAAGGGTAAACCTATATAAAAACCTCCAATTGCTTCTAACGCCTAACCCTTAGGCAGCAGCTTCTCCTCTTCTCTAACTTACATCAACGTCTTCAAATTTGCCCTCAATTTTATTTCTCTTTCAAGAAAGTAAAAGGTCGCGGATTAAAAAATTTGCCATATCTCTCAAATGCCTGCGAGGAAGGTTGGAATGAGGACAAAGAGGAATATTGGAATAATATTTGGTGGCGAGATCAATTGAGGATATATGGCGAGATCTATTGAGGATATATGGAGGTAGGGCTAGGGTTTGTCTTGGCTTGATATTTTTTGAAGATTCTTGGGGTGAAATTGAAAAAAATTATAAAATTGTTACAACTTGTAATAATAGATACCTAGAAACAAAAATCATGTTTCAAGCGTTTCTATTTCCTTCTAAAGGTATGTTTTCAAGTTTAAATTTAAAAAATCTGAAAAATCATTAAAAAAGGGAAAAAAATATTGTAAATCAGGGTTAGACAGGTCGGGTATGGTTTAACAGGTCAGTTTCTGTTATGGGTTGATTTTATGGAGTTTTGCTAGGCTGGATCACTTGACCCGTAAACTGAACCGACTCGAGTTGGTTTCCACTTTTCTATCCTAGAACTGACCCACTTTACTCGAGTCGGTTTTCACTTTTCTAACCTAGAACCGACCCACTTTTACTCTGCACCTGACACAACCTAAATGAAATCGGGTCGGTCATGTCAGGTAGGTCGAGTACCTAGATAAAATGCCCAGCCCTAGCTGTAAGCATGATAGAAAAGGTAGATGCATTTCTACTTGACTGCTAGATTGATTTATTTGGTGGAGGTTGATTAGAAACTGTTGCGTTTACAAAAACAATTTGACCTTAGATCATCTCCTTTCCCTTGCCTTCATAACATAGACTGATTATAAAATCAGATGGTCTTCGTAATTGAGAATTTCCTTTAGTCTCATAACTCCAATAGTGAGTTCTTTAATTCTTTCTTTGGTCTAAAGTAATTCATTGGAAAATGCTTCAATCTTCTCATCATTTTCATCAAGAGATTTGGTTAATGTTTTCTTTTCATCTTTTAGGAGATTTGGTTAATGCTTCCTTTTCATCATTCAGGTTATCCACCATAATTTGTAAGATATCTAATTTTCTTATTTTTCATTTAAAATTGTTTTCGTAATGCTACAATTTGGCTAGGATATGTTTGACGTGTCTCTTTCTTGGGCAAATCCTACACTGAAACAATTTATAGAGTTATTTACTGTATGAGTATAAGCATATAGGGTCTTTACTTGTCTTTCAGAGACACCTCAGTCATACATATCCTTTTCATCATCACTGTATATAATTTTCTTAACCTTTTACTATTAAAATTGCTTCTGAGTGTTGGCACATTCATTTGCAATGTGGACATATCTTTCACACTTTTTATTACAATGAATTGCTTTGTCTTCTTTTATTTTGAGAAGTAGTTTCTTTTATGATATTCTTTCCCTTTTATTACATCGTTTTCAATTATTTCTTAAAATGTTCTGAAAATAGGGCAAGGTTCCCCTCTATCAATATAATTACACTATGCATCACATTTCGATTTCTTTCCTTTGAATGCAATTCCTGCTACTTTGTCTTTTTTCTTCTCCTTGTTCTTGATCTTGTTCAAATTCAATTAGGGTTAATTATGCGTAACGTCCTCAACCTTTTTAGTTTTTATTGATTACATCACCAACCTTTAATTTTCCTCTTAGGCATTCTCAACCTTTCAAAAGTGTTACACTTAAGGTCTCTGGGTTGGAAACCGTCAATTTTTCCGTTAAGTTTGGGGTATTATAATAAAATACAAAAAAAAAATATTTTAATGTTTAAAAAAAATGGGGAGGGGGGAGGAACCTCCTGCTCTGGCAGCCAAAAGTGCTGCCATTTGTGGCAGCCTTTGGGAGAAGAGGCACCTCCTATGGTAGCCAAAAGGGGGGAATCCCCTGCTCCCCTTTTGGCTGTTGTTTCTGGAAGCCAAACAGGGTGGGGGGAGTCTCCCCTTATGCTGCCGGAAATATTAGCACTTTTTGCTACTATTTCTGGTAGCCATTTGGTTCAATGGCAGTTAAAAAGAGGGAGTCTACCCCTGAAGGCTATAGGAAATGGCAACTAAAAGTGCTGCCATTTCCTCCAGCACCAGTGGGGGGAGGGGGCCCCTCTTTTGGCTACTAGAAGTGGCAGCCAAAAGTGAGGAGTCTCCCCCTTCAAAGGCTACCGGAAATGGCTACCATTTCTAGTATCCAAAAGACCCTACCCTCTTTTTTTTTAAATATTAAAATATTTATTTTTTTGGCTACCATTTCCGATAGCTAAAAGGCGCCACCCTCTCTCTTTTTTTTTAAATATTAAAATATTTATTTTTTTTATATTTTACCATAATACCCCAAACTTAATAGAAAAATTGACGGTTTCGGTCCCAGACACCTTAAGTGCATCGCTTTTGAAAGGTTGATGACACCTAGAAGGAAAATTAAAGGTTGGGGATATAATTGATAAAAACTCCAAAGGTTAGTGACGTTAGGTGTAATTAACCTATTCAATTAATAATAAGTCATGTGCCATCCTTCAATTTTTTTCACCTTGATGCTTTCTATATCCTTTCTTGATTTAATTGCTGTGATCTTGGGATGAAGTCTATCTTGCAAGCATTTGACAATTTTCTTTTCATAATATTTCTTACCAAAGGCTTGCATGACATTAGTTACACTGATTTTGTTAAAAAGAACTCCCTTAGATTCTTCATGGTCCTAGTTGTAGGTATGATAGAAAGAGAAATATCACTCGCCTACGGCAAATGACTCGGTCTATAGAAGTTTGATATTGGGAGCCTACTATATAACCCCTATTACCAGGCTAGACGTTATGAATGCAATAGGCTTACTGTTAAGGTTCATGCAAAATCCAAGTACACTACGAAACTGCCAAGAGAGTCTTAGATATCTACAAGGATCTACAATATATGTTATTTAGTATGGATCCACACCTAACTCAAGACTATATGGGTACACAAATAGTGATTGGGTAGGATCAGTAGATGATAAAAGAGCACCTCAGAATATGCCCTCACACTAAGCATTAGGATATTCTCTCAAGCTTTTAAGAAACAACTATGCACAATCATCACCTCAAGCTGAGTGTGTGTATATATATATATATATGTAGTAGTATTATTATTAGTAGTAGTGGTAGTAGTAGCAATGACAAGAAGTCAATCAATATTGCTAAGGCGCATATTTGAAAATATTGGTCATGAACCAAAAGAAGAAGCTATAGAGATATACTATGACAGTAAGTCGGTAATAGCTGTGGTTAAACATCTAGTATACTATAAGTACAACTCGTGAAGTATTGCAAGACAAAAGAACAAATTGCAGATATTTTAATGAAAGAACTATTGTGAGAAAATTTTAAAGCACTACATGACATGACTGGAGTTATCAAAATGAGCACCAAGGAGAAGTGATGAAGCGTTACTTGCTTCTAGAAGAAACTAGAATAGTAAAAATCTAGAAACAAGTAGATTTACATGGAAAGTAAACAATTTCTACAAAATATTGCCATATAAGGAAAAGTTCTAGATTATAAATTTGAACCACAACTTTTATACAAGGTCGGTGACTTCACTGACAGTGAAGGCATATAAATAGGCCTCAAAGACTTGTGGTATGTGAAAATTTGAATGAAAAACTTGCGACCAAATACAAAAAGTTTCCCATTTCAAAACTTCACATCAAAGCCTACTTATCTGATTACTACCATCTACTACACTTTCATAAGTCCAGTCACCCATACCCATTTCCAATTCTCATATACTACCTAGTTATATGCTGCCCCACCACATGGTTGCCACTTGATAGCCATGTATTGCGTATATTAATTTTTTATTCTTTTTTCATTTTGCTTTGTCGTTTTGTCAACTCGTCTTTCTACTTAATTTTCAAAGGTCAAATGAAGAGTTCAGATAAAGAGTTCTTGGGGTCAATACAAAACTCTTGTGTAGTACTATATAATTGTATTTTGAAAACACTAAAATTATTAGCTCTAAAAAAACCTTAAACCCTAAAGGTTTGACTTTGAATTGACAATTGTGAAGAAGAGAACCATTCTGGAGAACATAAAGATGCTAATGACAGGGTTCAATAATCCATCTTTTAGAGCTTACAGTTGGGAAGAAGCCCTCCAAGAGATGCTCAACCTCGAGGATCAGTACAGTGCTGAAAAACATAAATTCATAAAAGCTCTGAGGAAATTTGACAAGACATGACAGTTTCGTGCTCGGTCTATTTAACTACACAAGATTAGAGGGGAGTTTTTGGGTGTACTCAAGGAGTATAAGCACGTACTATATTCAAACGCCCCAGTCTCCTCGTCATATAGGAGCCGTAGGCTTCTGTATTTGATTACCCAAACTTTTAGAGTGATTTTCCTACATTAATGTTTTCATGTTCCCTTAGTGTATTTGTGTAACTTTTGTTTTCGTAGAGCTAGTGTTGATCTGATCAATTTTTTTGCTTGTTTACAAAAGTCATTTCTATCTTCTGCTAAAGTATCAACCAAAAAAAGTAAAAAATTAGGGCCCGTTTGGGACCCGTTATGAGCAAGTTTGTTTGTAAACAAGATTACTTTTTCCTGACAAAAAGCTAAGCAGCCTTTATTTTTTTGACATTTTCAAATGGACTGGATTTGACAATGGGTCTTCATTCATGTGAAAGAGAGAATGAAATCAATTTGGCCAACGACCCCTATTCTCCAAAGCCAACCCTTTTTCAGAACCATCGGCTATTACATTCCACCTCATACCTTCTGGCCGGCCAACACTTTATGAAACTAGTCACCCACCTTCAGGCTAGCCAGTAGTAGTCGAGACGCACGAGATTATCGGTTCATAAGATGGATCCGTTTCACAATGTGGTAAGCTCTATGTTCCTCGTCCATGGTAACTCCAAATCGATCTACCTTTCTTCTTGCATTAACCAGCCAAAATCTCATTTCTCTTACAATTTGCTCTTCCTTCTCAGTTTGGTAGACCTAGCCAGTATTTTACTAGATCGTCCCCAAAAGGTAAGATGCCGGAAGTCGACCTACCACAGAGGAGAAGCTACAAATGGGATCTGAGCGAAAAACAAGGTTCTTCGAGCTATGCCTACAGGAAATGGAGGCCGGAAACTGATCCAGCAGCGGTATCAATGCCACTGGCCTCAAACGTGTTGCGGCTACCCTGACAGAGAAGTTTGGGGGGCGCTGCAAACATGATGCAGTTCGCAACTACTGGACCCAGTAGAAGCAACAATGGTCCTTCACGAAGAGCCTGCTTCACAACAACATTGGGTTGGGCCTCGATCCAGACACGGGAGCAATTACGGCATACAACGCGTGGTGGGAGCAAGTGGCTAAGGTGTATTTTTCCTGCACTTATGATGTTGAAGGGATATTAAGGTTTCTTGAGATGAATATTATGATATATTGTTGGATTCGAGTTCTTCATTGGGGATTTCAGATTTTTCTCTGCTCTATTTCTTGATTAGGCTTATTTTTTGAACGGATCTTCCATCTCACTCATTGTTATTTGCCAAAAAAGAACTCATTGAAAAGTTGGCTTTTGTCACAAATCAAATTGGGGATCCATGTAAAAATGCATCTATCAAACTGTTGAATATATTAATGACTGGGCTGAGAGCAATTGGAGCATAAAAAATTGGAGCTTTGTAATAAACCATAACATTGAATATATTAAAAATGCCTGGGCTGAGAGTAATTTAGATTTTAGATATGCTTAATTTATGAAGAGATATGAATTGAGTTGGCGTTACATTATTGATTCTTCTGCCTTTTTAGCTGGAACTATAGAATGGGCTGGGATGAACTTTACTGGAAAAAAATGAGAAAGCATATTAGTGACTATATGTGAGATGCTAGCCAAAAAGCAAAATTAAACTGCTTTGTGAACACGAAAAAATAGCACCTACAGTGAAAAAGCTAGAATTAGCCAAGCATCCTGGAAAAAAAAAGTTTATCACTGTAATATGGACTTCAGTATACTATAACAAAAAGCTAGTCTAGCACTGAAATTTTTTGTGGCAATATGACACCACTAACAACATCGGAAACTGATTCCAACTTGGAGAATGTAAAATTCTATTAGTTTATGATGTCTGATTCAGGACCCAATAGATCAAATGCTAAATGGTATATAGAATTCATTAGAGACTTGTTCAGGGTTACGTGATATGACAGAACTAAGCCAGACCAATCTTCCATTCTTATTCTATTAGACTACCCTATTTAGACTTTGCAACCAGACTTGAAACTTTAAAATCACTTTAATTATCAACAATTACTAATTGAAGAACACATTTCAGTAAATACATTAACTCTAAATAAAGCTTATGAGCAATAATTCTGCTTTCGCCCAAGACACGAATTCATATGCCTTAAAAGTCAAATTATAAAATAAATAAATAAAGAGAAACTTTTAATCGAGTTTAGCAGGGAACTTTCCAAAAAATTTTAATGTTTTGGACCTAAATTGTGATGTATCATCAACTTATTCAGTCGCATGAAATCCAAATGACCAAATCTTTGCATACATTTAACATATGGATTTAAAAGAAACAGTGTGTCATTTAACAAATGACACTTTTAATTTTGTAAGAGTTATAAATGGCTTTGTTAATGAATGTTGATCCCTATAAACCTTTATGCTAAAGAAGCCATTGCATTAGGTAAACTTCCCCTTGTCACCTTTTTTTTAAGCATATCACTTCGATTATATGCCCAAAGCTTCCATTGTTGCTTTACCATAATATAAGCAAACTTATAATGTATTTTTACTATTAATGGTACAAACAACCGACTAGTAGTAAATTAAGTAATCAATATTAAAATGCTGCTTAACAAACTTTCTTTTGTTTTGTTTTGACATCAAACATTTCTTTTCTTCAAAGTAATTTTGATGTTAACCTGCATTCCGTGAGAAGTTACTTCTCTTCATTTTGTTCTACATCTCGTGCTACTACCCAAATAAGGGCATCTCTCAACTTGACAAAGTTAAGGTCATTTTTCTTTCTCTTTTTTTTTTTTCAAGAAATTTACATTTTTTTTGCACAGGAGAGTAAAAATTTACTTTATTTTAAGTTAAACCTTTAGTCATTTTGAGCAAAAAACGTGCATGCTTCTAAAATAAAAGATCTCTCCAGCAATCTGGTCATCAGACATAATAATGGGAATCTAAAGATTGCTGTTGTTTTTTGTTTTTTTTCGGCACCAATATAATGGGGAGGTCATGGGGGAATAGAAGCAGAAGTCGTGAAAATTATGAGTGTTGCTGGCTTTTTTTGTGGCATTTTTGAAATATGTATGTTAATGGTGTAGGGCAATCCCGATATCAAGAAGTTGAAAGGGAAAAACATTGCAGAGCTAGAGAAGTATGGAGATCAGCTCTTTAAGAATAGTACTGCTATAGGGCAAAATGTTCTATACCCATCTGCCATGCCTAACATGCAAGGCCTTCAGCAGTGCACCACTATCCTGATTGATTTAAATTTGGCTAGTACTCCAACTCCAGATACATCGTGCAGGGCTAGTAGACAGCTATTTGTGGACCTTACACGGTCTGGAAAGGCTCCCGTGTGCACCCAAACTAACAGTAGCAAACGCAGCTCCTCTTAGTACTCTGGCCCATGGAAAAGGACAAGAAAAAAAAGTAATGTCACATAGTTGGTTGAGAGGTTCGGGAAGGTTCGTGCCATGAAGGATCAATACGAGATCCCAACCCATTTGAGATCGGAAGAGCGCCTTTGATCGAACAAGTACAAGAAATTGACAGTGGAATGGCAATGTTTGGTGCAACTCTCCTTCCAAAACACCCAGAGCTACAAGCCACATTCATTGGTTGGTCGGGCGCTGGTTCACGCTTAGAGTGGCTGCGATGGATTTGGATGAATGAGTTCAAGTGATTCATGAGTGTATATCCATTCACATCGTCGAGGTAAGCTCAGTGCGAGGCTTGAACTGCCCAAATTTGTAGCTTATAATTGTTGCTTTTATATCTTAGACGACTAGTATAATATGTCGCTCAATTTTAAATGTGTACTTTCAAATTTACCTTTACATGAGGAGTCACATGGTTGTATTACACTCTGTAGTGTCTGTTTCATGGTACTATTTGGCAGTTGCCTAATTTCTATTGTATTAAAGGTAATGTGTACTACACTTTAGGTGGCATGTATCCAAACTTACTTTCCCAACTGCCTAATTCATTTCACTGCCAATTTATTTAATTCGCCTAGTTCCTCAACCAAACGCTACATGATTCAGTTACAAGTTACAACCCATAAATTGTTACTCGTGAAGCCACCTAAACGCAGTAATACCACATAATAATTGTAATGAATAAACACATACATGGCAATTCCAACCTTGACGTGGGATTTGTCCACAAAATATCAAAGTAAAAAAGTAGTTTTGTACATGATCGAAACAGTCATTGCAGTCTAACTAGGGCCCACAAAGAGAAAATATAGTTGCTTTTTATCATGCAGGGAAGTAGTTAATGCACAATGCACAAAAATTGGAGCTTATTGACTATACAACGATTCAGTTAGTAGGAGAGAGGCAATTAGAGGACAAGACTTGAGTCAAGGCTGTATTTGGCCTATAAAGACAAAACCTACAAAGAAGAATATATTTGGCCCATTTATATCAACCTTTGCGTGCAAAACAGTAACTATCTCTAGATTATTGCATACAAAAAAGTCAGGATCCACTAAATATACTAGACGAATGGATGCTGCAGACATCATCGAAGCCTCGGAAAGATTACAGGAGGAGGAGGCGTCTTGGGTTGAATTTTGTAACGTAGCAAAAAATATTGCGCAGTTTTGTCTTGCTCGCTATGCCGCATTATCACCTTGTAACGAACACAGTTTCATTGGCCGACACCTCATGCAGTGCCTCCTCAACCAACCCAATGGAGATGATTGTTTGCAGATATATAGAATGCGGCCCCCGGCATATAGAATGTTACTTGCCATTCTTGTGTAACACTACGATCTAAGTGATTCAAAATTTATCACGGCGGATGAGAGGCTAGCAATAATTCTATTCATTCTTAGCCATACGGCTGGTCAAAGGCTCGTACACATTATGTTTAGCCATTCAACAGAAACTATAAATCGGCACTTCCACTTTGTGTTGAAGAAGCTATACAAGTTCTCAAAGGATTGGATTAGTCCACATGAACAATATTTGTCCGGTGAAGGATTTCACAAACCGACAAATCCACAACACTCATGCTTCCAGGTAAGAATTATCAAACTTCTTAAGAGAAAAATAAAAATCATACATGCGAAAAAGACATGACAAGCTGAGTTTCAATGGTTTCAAAGCCAGAATACTCGCATTGAAACTCTATAGTTTTTGTTTGTCTTCATTTTGTTAATTTTTAAAGAGCTACACACACAACGAGCAGGAAGAAACAAAAGCTTGGGTAAAAGACAAAAAAAATTACAATACGAAAAGGTTATTGAAGATTACCTTTCAAAGATAGAGTGTATCATATGAAAAATATATCTTCTAAAGATAATGCTCTTTAAATAGCTTGTGCTCAACACATATGATGGACAATGTCTACTAAAACACACGTTGTTCAATGATGGAGTTGTTTACTTGTTTCTAGGATTGCATTGGAGCAATTGATGGCACCTACATACCAGCAGTCCCACCTAGTGATAAGGCTGATCGATATAAGAATAGAAAAGGCAATGTAACACAAAATGTTTTGGCAGTAGTAGATTTCAACATGTGTTTCACTTGGGCTGTGCCTGGGTGGGAAAGATCTGCACATGATAGTAGAATGCTAAATACAGCTTTGGCGGACCCTTCATCTGGATTTCCACTACCACTTGGGTTAAAATATTACGATGTTGATTCTAGATTTGCAAACAAACGGGGTTTACTTGCCCCATATAGGGGTTGAGGTACTCTATACCATGTCTAAGATTTCAATAGAGCAACAACGTCACGCGGTCGTGAACCCTATAGCTAGGAGTAATGGTTAACCTTTTACATTCATCATGTAGGAATATTGTCGAATGGGCATTTGGTGTCTGGAAACAAAGATTCCTCATACTTGTTAGGATGCTAGAATACAACATCGATACCAAAGCCAAAATAGTATTCGTGACAATGGGTATCCATAATTTCTTGCACAAATGTCAAGTTCTAGATCCAGCATTTTACAGTTACTGATAGTCCCGACTACATTCCTAGAGAGCCAAATGATTCATTTCCTAGTTACCATACAAATGCAGATAATGACACTGGTTGTGAACGTACGATGTGGGAGCAATTCCGGGAAAGCATCACTAATGAGATACGTGGATTTTAGAGTCAACATGTAATGAAAGTACTATTAATAATGTGGTAGTGGATGCTTAGTTCTAGTATTGTGGTGTAGAGGTCCATGGTCTCAATTGTTTGTGTCGTTACTGTGTTTTTTTTTATGTAACTTGCAATTGCAATTGTCTTGCTCATCCTTAGTTTGTTGGTTCAGGTTGTGTGTTGGTTTCCCCCCTTTTTTAATCTTTGTTGGTTGTACAGTGTGTTGTAAATAATGTGAAAATTTCCATGCCTTTTTGAACTGCCAACACGGAAACGCATTCGCCGAGACAATTTTTCACATTTCAAAGTATGGGCCCACTAGATTAGCATTCAAAACTTGTCAAACATTGTGGGTCAAAAAGCTCTCCAAATTGGCTGTCAAATGTCTCCCATGTGTCAGATGTGCTTATAACAAATTTGCTTATAACTGGTGCCAAACGCACCCTTAATTAATTTCAATTAAATAAAATAAAAAAGAAAACTTAAAACATTCTAAAGTGAACGACTAAAGTCATATATTACAAATATTAAAATATTTTGCATTTATCATTTTTTTGGTTGCTTAATCATTAAAATAATTTAATAGTTCTATTTAACAATACAAAGTCATAATACAAGCATGTGAACTTTGTAGGTCATTACAGGTAGAGGCAATTTGCTTGATTGCTTGGCAGATTTATTTGATAGAGGTAGATCAAAAACTGCTCCATTTGCAAAAAAAAATCTAATCTAGCATTTTCTCATTTCATTTTCCTTCATAACATAGACTAGTTTTAACATCGGCTAGTCTTCCATATTTGAGAATTTCCTTTAGTCTCATAGCTCCAATAATGATTTCTTTAATTCTTTCTTTGGCCTGAAGTAATTCATTGGAAAATACTTCAATTTTCTTATCATTTTCAACAAGAGATTTGGTTAATGCTTCTTTTTCATCTTTTAGGCTATCCATCATAATGTATAAGATATCTATTTTTCTTGTTCTTCAATTACCATTGTTCTCAAAATGTTTCAGTGTGGGTAAGGTATATTTGACGCTTCTCCTAGTTGGGTAAATCCTACACTGAAATAATTTGTGGAGTCATTTCCTGTGTGAATATAAGCATATAAGGTCTTTGCTTGATTTTCAGAGACACCTTGGTCATACATATCCTTTTCATCGTCACTGTAGAGAATTTTCTTAACCACCTACTCTTAAAATTGCTTCTAAGTGTTGGCACATTCATATATCGTTCACACTCTTTATTACAATGAATTTTGCTTTTTCTTATTTTATTTTGAGAAATAGTTTCTGTTTTGAGATTCTTTCCCTTTTATTACTTCGTTTTCAGTTTATTTCCTAAAATGTTCTGAAAGTAGGGCAGGGTTTTCCTCTCCATCAGTATCATTACACTCTGCCTTTGCGTTTTTTTGCATAGAATGCAATTCCTGCCTCTTTGTCCTTTTTCTTCTCCTTATTCTTGATCGTGTTCAAATTCAACTTATGAGCCATGAGCCGTCCTTCAAATTCTTTCACTTTGATGCTTTCTATATTCTTTCTTGATTCAATTGTTGTGATCTTGGAATGAAATCTATCTTGTAAGCGTCTAAGTATTATTTAACAATTTTCTTTTCATAATACTTCTTACTGAACGCTTGAATGGCATTAGTTATTTGACTGATTTTGTTAAAAAAATTCCTTAAATTTTTCATGGTCCTATCTACAAGGAAGAAGTGCTTAAATTTTCATTGTTTTTCATGGCAATTCCTTAAAAAATTCCAATAGGAGAGTGCTTACATATCTACAAGGAACTAAAAACTATCTTATTCGGTATGGATCCAGGCCTAACTCAAGACTATTTGGGTACACAAATATTGATTGTGTAGGATTTGTGGATGCTATAAAGGAGCACCTGAGAATGCCCTCACCTAAGCACTAGGATGTCCTCTCAAGCTTTTAAGAAACAACTATTGCACAATCACCACCCGAAGCTAAGCATACATATAGTAGTGGCAATGACAACAAGTCATTCAGTATTGCTAAGGTGTATATTTTAAGATACTGGTGAACACAAGAAGAAGCTATAGAGATCTGCTGTGACAGTAACTCAACAATAGCTGTGGTGAAGAATCAATACTATAAGTACAATTTCATCAAAGAAGTAGAAGCAAACAAAGAGATAGAGCTCAAGCATTACATGACAAAAGAACGAATAGCAGATATTTTAATGAAAGGACTATCGTGAGAAAAGTTTAAAGTTGAAAACAATGGTAATCTACATATATAAATATATATGTCGCACCAGCTTAGTCTAGCTACTGCACACTCGGCTTAGAACTGTGTAGCGCCAAATAAATAGTAAATAGACACCACACAACATATGTTGACATGGAAACCTTTCAGGAAAAAACCACAAGTACCCTTGCCACAGGAGAGAAAAACATCCATTAGATCAAAAATAGCTAGTAGACGAATTGATTACATCAACATGTACAAGCAATAGCGATAACAATTAAACTCAAACTCCTTGATATGAATTTCCTTCAGGTACTCCCCTAGTGCTGCATCAGCTGCTCTTGTATGTGGACTACAAACATGTGATCTTCCCAATCGTGGACAACCAGCTTTCTCCCCCTCACTCTTATCACTAGTTGGTTGGCGTCTTAACCTTCTCAATTGTCTCTTTAATTTTTCAGTGCTTTTACAACAATGCAGCTTTACTACTTATAGGTCTCTATCTGATAAGTGTGCAAGGCAAACTGCTTATCATTATTAAGAGATAACCCATTATCTCTTATCTCATGTGGTGCAAATCCTGTTAAGAGATAACCATTTATCTCTTACCTCATGTGGTGCCAATCTCGTTAAGAGATAAACCTTATTTCTTATCTCGTTGTGGCACCAATCCTATTTAAGAGATAATCCTTATTCCTACCAAGAATAATCTCTTAATAATAAAGAAGGTAATAGTCACTTAATAAATAACAATAATTTGTTAGATAAAAATCCATGTTGATGGTCAAACCAAATTAGAAAATATGCAAACAAAATATGCCAACAGTCTCTCCCTTTGGCATTTTCTAATTTTGTTCAAAACCAATGACCATCAACCAAAGCAAGATATCTAGCCATCAATGTAGATAAACATCTAAACAAATAAACCATAAGGACATTATGGCAACTGTAATAGCACATAAAAATGTCAAAGGACATAAAGCATAAATCCATAAAAAGTCTTGCTTACTTCTCCCCCTTTTTTGGACATAATGGGAAAAATCCAAAGTTAGGCAGGCTTCTTAGTCTTCTCTGAGTTCTTAGCCATCTTGGACTTCTTGGAAAGTGCTACTTCTAAAAGAGCAGATGGTGCTGGACATTTGGAGGTTTTGCCAGCTACATTCTGGTACTGAGTGGTGTGAGTAGCTTGGGCTGGTGGAGCAGTGGATGTCTGAAACCTTTCATAAAGAAATCACAAAGTAGACTAAATATTTCAAGAAAGTGATGGAAAGCATAATGCAAGTTAGTTATATCCTCCATGATATGTGATATGACTGAATGCATAGTCACAAGAGTCTTTTCAATGTGAGCCACTGATGTTTGAACCCTTTGCATGTCCTCCCACTCCTCTAAACCATGTCACTTAGTTGAGAAATAGACTAAAATACTTAGTCCAACTTTTTAGGATCCAACTCTGCATCAACTCTGCATCTCTTTTGTAAGCAGGCATCCAAGCAGCAAGGTTGAAGATCTCTTTGCAATTTTCTCTGTTGATGACATTTGGTGTTTCATGCCATTGGTCACCAGTGGGAGACTCCACACTCTGATCTTTCAGAAAGTTGTATAGTACCCAAGGAAACGGCAAATGATAAGTCGTGGAAAATCTAGGGCCTTCTAATTAGCTATTTGGGCTTGTCCCAATACCATAGTTAATGACATCAAAGATATGCCCATTCAAAACATCCCTTACTGCCTAGCATGTAGAGTAAAGAAACCTTATCTCTGGTATCACGGGATCCAAGTTGGCATTCAATATTTTCAGTAAGGTTCTATACCTGACGGTAAGACGATATGCCCTGAAACTCCTTTCAAATCCTTCTAGCCAGTCAGATCCAATTAGTTCCATTACTAAAGTTTCATTGGAGCTAGCCATTTTATCCTCATCAACACCAGATTGATTCCCAGCTAAGACCTAATATTGACAGCACTAAAAGTAATCATCCTTTACCTGAGATAAATTTTAGAGACAAAAAGACTTGTGCCTTGTCTAAAGTCTTTGGGGACATTAGCATTAAATTTCCGAACCATAGTCTCATTTATTCTACTTTCATACCCAAACAGTTTGTCTAACTTGAAGTGTTGAACCAATGCATGTAGTTTCACCATAGCAAAATCAGAAACCATCGCCTTTTCCTTGTATGAAAATGGTCATAGAAGTATATATTTGTAGAAAAGATCATAGGCTTCTTGACCAGAGAAGTAGTCATTTGGTATGAATGTCCCATGTGCTCCTGTATGGCGGTAGGTATGAAATCTGCAAGTTGAATGTGGATGGATTGGTGAGTTGGATTTTTCTCAACACGGGGCTTATCATGGATCTCTGACTTCTTCTGCTTGGCTGGTGGACTGGTATCACTAATCACTATGTCATCAGAATCAGATGTCTCCCCATCAGTGTCTGCCACTTCTTCCAGCTCATACTCTAACCCTGATTTATGAGGGACTACTATACTATTCACCTAGATATGTTATGTGAATCCTAAGAACTACCAGAAGTGTCCTGCTCATCTTGAGTACTCCAATAGAGTCCTCCTTATCCTGATGGTCTATGTCCTTTGCACTATATTGCTTCTGTGAACTGAACTTATAGTGGAACCAGAACCATCTGCGGAGGTATCATGGGCCAATTTAGTCTTATGCTGGCATCTTACCAGTGATGGATCTGAGTTTGTCTATTTTTCCACTGGAGAGTTGTCAGGAGCATGAGATGTCTGGCCCATTTTGGTAGCCTAGGAACCTATTCTAGGTAGCCTGCTTAAGGGTATGTTGTCCTTGGATTTCTCAGACTCTTTATTGGCTGACGAAGTTTTAGAACTAGAATGTGCGTCTGATGTAGGAGCTGAAATATCTCGAAACTTATCACCTTACTTGTTGGAGGTGAGGTTAGTAATTACCTCTCTAGACCTCTGCTACTGGCTCTAATCTATTGGGTTGTGGTTTAACTAGGTCGGACAACAAATCTGTATGGGCAAGCCGTCAGATCACTTCATGTGGGATAGATCTAATTGGAATTATAGGAATTTCCTTCTGCGCTGGATTTGGACTGCACGGAAGTGTCTCAGTCGGCACTGTCTGGGTTTTCAGAGAGTCCATAGTGGAGGAATGGATTCGACTTGGTTGGAGAGTTCTTCAACTTGGACATAGGGATGCGTATTGATCATCAAGGGGTTTTTCATATTTGTTCCGACGGTGGTGTGCCTCTTTCCTTTTCTCTTACTGTGTGAGTAATTGGAAGAAGTTGTTTCTTTCTTAGGTGCCATGGAGATGAAACAAACTTAGGGTTTTTTGCAATAGAAGATATAAAGATGGGAATATATAGCGTGAGAGTCCTAAGAGTAAAGAGTTAGAAGTAGGAGTAAAGTCTTTTAAATTTCAAATTGTGTCAAGTGATAGACTTTAAGGACAAGTGGGAGTTCTAATAGGATAGCTCTTATCCGCTTCGGGTTTGACTATAAACCTGGACATCACAGCCCATATGACCTACAATAAATGAAAACAGACAATAATAAATAACATAAGAAATCATGGAATGATAGAAACAGCTATACTAGGAAGGATATTTCCTGATATTTTCATATGGCCCATGTGCTAGTAGCATCCTGCCAAGCATCCTCATCTAGTCGAAGCTAGGTAATTTTTGCCATGTAAACGAATGGGCTTCCATCATTACTTTCTAGGAATTTCTTTTTTTTCTAAGTGAGCCAATTGTACACAGAGGACCGTTCATCATCTGAGGTATTTCTCAATAAGAATGGATTCATGCCTAGCCGTACCTAATTTTTACTATATAGAAGCATTGTTTTCTAGATTTGGTGGTAGCTACGTTCAGTGACATGTAGTAGAATTGTTCACATTTTTCAACCATGTTCCCTTTTTTCCCTTTATTATTATTATTATTATTATTTCCCTTTTTTCCCTTTTTTTTTCTTACTCATCAGTGCTATAAGATTATTACCGATGAAGAAGCATCCCCCCAGGTATACTCTTTTTGTCTTCTATGTTATCTGCCCAATCTGTATCTGAGTATCCTGCTAAGTGCACATTGGTATCTTTTGTATACCAAATTCCATACTCATCAGTTCCTTTCACATATTTTAGAATCTTCTTTGCTGCTTCCAGATGTGACTCTGTGGGCTGTGCTTGATATCTTGCACATACCTCTACACTTAATGATATGTTTGGCCTGCTTGTAGTGTAATACAATAGACTTCCAATCTAGCTCCTATATAGAGTTACATCAACTGCTTTTCCTGACTTATCTTTTGAGATCTTTGTAGTTGTTGCCATGGGGGTTTTTGCAGGTTTAGCTTTAGTCTTCCCAAATTTCTTTACCAGATTCTTTGCATATTTAGTTTGAGATATAAATATACCTGCTTCTACTTGCTTCACCTGCAAACCAAGGAAAAAAGTTAGTTCCCCTACAAGACTCATTTCAACTTTTGTTTGCATGAGTTGCATGAATTCCTTAGTTTTTAGATCAGAAGTTAATTCAAAGGCTATATCATCAACATAGATTTGAGAAACAAGTATACTATTCTTTAGACATTGAATAAATAGAGTTCCATCCGTTCCACCTCTGGAGTATCCATTCTGGAGTAGATATGATGTTAGCATCTTATACTAGGCCATTGGAGCTTGCTTAAGTCCATACACTGCCTTCCTAAATTTGAACACTTGTTGTGGATGACTTTTATCTATGAATCCTTGGGGTAGTTCCACATAGACCTCTTTATTTAGATATTTGTTTAGGAAAGCACTCTCTACATCCATATGGAGTAACTTGATCCTCAGGTAGTAGGCCATGGCTAGCAACAATAGAATAGACACCAATCTGGCCATATGTGCAAAAGTTTCATCATATCTATTCCCTCAACATGTGTGTATCCTTGTGCTACCAAACGGGCATTGTTTCTTGTGATCCTTCTTGCAGTATCTATTTTGTTCTTGAAAATCCATTTCATCCCAATGATATTCACCTCAGGTAGTATTGGTACCACTCCCAAATTTTATTTCTTTCAAACTGATTTAGCTCTTCTTGCATGGCTTGTATCCAATGCTCATCATTTAGAGCATTCTTTGCATTTTTAGCTCTATTTGTGATAGATGGTAGAGATTGCCTAGCTCTGTTGCAAATCTCTTTCTTGTTGTAATACCTTTCTATGAGATCTGTTAAAATATTATCCAGAGAATGGTTTCTTTGAATTCTAGATGATGGCATCCTCTTCTATTCTCGAGAGATAGAACCGGCTTTCTCAGCAGCCGCTTCTAGTTTGTCATCCTGATTTCTAAATGTCTCTTGCTCACTCCTATCTGGTTCTAACTGGCTGGGCAAATTCTCATCATTAGGTGAGGCTTATGTATGTGGTGTAGAGGCAAAGTATTACCACTAGTCTTGATCAATTTTTACATTTATTGACTCAATGATATTTTGACTCTTTAACATATAAATTCTGCAGGCTTTGCTATTTTCTGAGTACTCTATAAAGATTCCTTCATCACCTTTTGAGTCAAACTTTCTATCCTTTCTCCGTCATTGAGAACATAGCATTTACTTTCAAAGGTGTGGAAGTATTCTACACTAGGTCTTTTTTTCTTCCAAATTTTATAGCTAGTCTTTTCAGTCCCAAGCCTCAACACCACTCTCTTAGTGATATAGCATGCTATGTTTACTGCCTCTGCCCACAATTTAGTAGAAAGCTTCCTGCTATAAAGTAAGACTCTAGCCATCTCCTGCAAGGTTTTGTTCTTTCTTTTGACTACATCATTCTATAGAGGTACTTTTGAAATAGAGAATTTATGAGCTATTCCATGCTTTCTGCAAAAATGAGCAAAGTCATTATTTTCAAATTCACTTCCATGGTCGCTTCTAACTCTCCTGATCTTGATTTCTTCTCCACTTTTTTCTGTGGTCAACCTATGATAGAGACCTACAAACTTGTTAAAGGTGTCAAATTTCCCTCTAATAAATATAATCCAAGTATACCTTGAAAAATCATTGATACACACAAAGAGACACCTTTTTCCTCCTAGACTTTCTATCTAAACTACACCCATGAGATCCATGTGAACCAATTCTAACAATTATGATGTAGCAATTACCTGACTGGGTTTGTGAGTTGCTATAATCTATTCGCCAAGTTGATAGTTTCCACAAATTCCACTTGGTCCTTTTTTGAGCATGGGTAGTCCTCTAATGGTCGCTGTTTTAGTTAGCTTAAGAAGATCTTGATAGTTTACGTGTCCCAACCAGTTATACCCCAATTCAACCTCGTTTATCATGGTAGATTGACAAATGGTACTATTCTCGAGTATGTAGCATTTCTCACTGCTACGTATACCTCTTAGAAGCCTTTCCAAGGTTGATTTGCTGAGTGTTTCACTCAAACACTTTGCAATGCTCTTTTGTGAAAAGTACGAGCATATTCTCATCAACGAGTTGCCCCACAATGAGTAAGTTAGCTTTCAATACTTTAACACATAGCACATTTTTTAGAGTTGGAAATCCTGTGATATCAATGATTCCCAAGCCATGAATATGTCCCTGCATGCTATCTCCAAAAGTGACTACGCGTGTCTCACCTTTGTGAACGTCTAATAGCAATGATAGGTTACCTATCATATGTCTGGAGCATCCACTATTAAAATACCATGAGTTGGGAGTTAATGCACTAAAAGAGACTTGCACAACATAACTCTTCATATTCTCCTTCTTTACCAAACTTGTTTCACCTGTCTTGAAGTATCTGGCCTCACTTTGTGTGTATTTATCAGCTCAATGTACTTCTTGCAGTTAAAGATGTCATGTCTAATTCTTCCACAAAAGTTACAGATTATTTGGACATGCACTGTCCTCGAGTTCTTGGCCTTAGAGATAACCGTGGCTGGCTTGACTTTGTGTGATTGAGCTTGATCTGGCTGGGTTCTAGATCGTAGAGAAGCATCTGGCAAACTGGCTGTGTTATGTGCATTTCCAGTTTTTTTTTACAAAGACTGTGGCCTAAGTCTGCTTTGCTTTGCAATCATATCCCAGCCATGCCCTGTCTCCAGCAGATTTTCCATACCTTAATACTTTATTTAGCCACGCGGTTGCTAACATGAGTTGTTTGATTCGTTCATTACACTGTTTGACTGTATCCTCAAGCTGTTCCTTCTCCTCTATCAATTTGATGATTTCAAAAGTTTTTTTCCACCAGTCGTTTGGTAGCTTTTTCGCACTCATCATTGGCAAATTCCAACATGCTTAGAAGTTTATCTGTTTTGTCTTCTTCATCAACTAGCTTCTGTGCTATCTCAGAGCAGATTAATGGAAGCAACTGGTGACTCAGCAGTGTCTGTCACGCAAGTAGTCAAGCTAGTGACAGCCTGTTCATTACCTTACGAATCTGTTCCAGAACCTTCATCATCATCTTCACTCCAAGTGACATTTATCGCCTTCTTGTTTTTGTTTTTCTGAGAGTATTCGTGCATTTGGCGGCAATGTGTCTATAACCTTCACATTCATGATATTGTATCTGGTTTTCATTCTTCCTTCGTGGGCCATCTATACTTTCTCTAGAACTAGCACTGTTCTTTTTCTTGAATTGACTTTGATTTTTTCCTCTTTGGTTGGTTATTAGGAATCTATTGAATTCTCTAGTGAGCAGTGCAAAGCCTTCATTCTCATTAGTTTCCTCGACAGTTTCATTTGCTTTGAAAGCAAGTCAGGGTTTCTTGTATGCTCTTCTCTTACCAAGGCCTAGCTCATAGGTCATTAGTGAACCTACCAGCTCTTCGACTTTTATGGTACTAGCATCTTTACTTTCCTCGATCGCGATGATCTTGGCATCAAACCTTTTTGGCAAAGATTTGAGAATCTTCTTCACTATTTTATACTCAGAGGACTTCTTCCCCAGAGCATGAGCCACATTGATGAATTTGATGAGTTTGGCATAGAATGCCTTGTAGTCTTCATTATTTTACATCGCTATCTGTTCAAATTCTGCAGCCAGCATTTGTAATTTAGATGACTTTAATGCATTCATTCCTTCACTGCTATCTGCAGTGAGTCCCAAGCTTCTTTGGCTATTCTCCAAGAAGAGATCAAATGAAACTAATCAGTTCCTACTAATGAGAATATAGCGTTCAAGACTTTAGTATTTGAGCTACATGCAGCAAGTTCAGCTTCTGTGTAAGTGGTGACAGTTTTATTAGTGGTTGCACCATCTTCAGTGACTGTAGGTTGGGTATATCCATGAAGCACAAAAATAAGGCCTTTTCATCTATAAATCTAATATAAATATTTGTTCTTATTTTCCATTACCCATAATTAGATCCATCCAAAATTGTTGGCCTAAGAGATAATATTGGTGTCCATATCTAGATAGATAGATCTCGCTAGGAATAAGCAAACTTGCTCTGATACCAAATGAAAACAACTTTAATCTAGATATCTAGAAGAATCTGTCCCACCAGTTTAATCTGGCCACTGCACACTTGACCTAAAACTTTCTAGAGCTAAATAAATAGTAAATAAACATAACAGAAGATATGTTGATGTGGAAAACTCTCAGGAGAAAACCACGAGCACCCTTTCCATGGGAGAGAAAAACATCTACTAGATAAAAAATAGTTAGTACACAAATTGATTACATCAACATGCACAAGTAACAGCAATAACAATTAAATTCAAACGTAATACTTTGCCTCTACACCACATACATAAGCCTCACCTAATGATGAGAATTTGCCCAGCCAGTTAGAACCAGATAGGAGTGAGCAAGAGACATTTAGAAATCAGGATGACAAACTAGAAGCGGCTGCTGAGAAAGCCGGTTCTATCTCTCGAGAATAGAAGAGGATGCCATCATCTAGAATTCAAAGAAACCATTCTCTGGATAATATTTTAACAGATCTCATAGAAAGGTATTACAACAAGAAAGAGATTTGCAACAGAGCTAGGCAATCTCTACCATCTATCACAAATAGAGCTAAAAATGCAAAGAATGCTCTAAATGATGAGCATTGGATACAAGCCATGCAAGAAGAGCTAAATCAGTTTGAAAGAAATAAAATTTGGGAGTGGTACCAA